>CANTFL010000254.1:0-160981 GCA_947650285.1 Hyaloperonospora brassicae | reverse complement strand
AATATGTTGATGACACACCCGTGACTTGGAGTTTGTATTGACATATACATATTTGGCGCTGTCCTCCGACCAAATACGTCGGAACGGCCGATGTACTCTACTTCCCAACCCCTACAGTTTTAATTGGCTTAAAACATGTAAATGTACCCTGTAATTGGATGAAAGTACGTTGATATAATTCTGTTCGCTCTTCCGTCGTTTACAAAAACTAAGTCAGGTCGGAGAAGCGACGATATTCATTATATTCCTTTTCAATTCGTTAAATGGGAACTTCTTGCGTGGTCGCAGGCCCCGTCACACAATCCATCGATCGATGGACACTGCAGCATGGGCGATGATGGCGTACAGTCCCGCTATTGCAGGTATGTAAGCGGCCCGAGGAGACCATCTAGCTGAATTACCGCTAAAACCTCGATGGAAGCTGCATACATCCGGCTTGAATCGGAATGCACGGTTGACAGCGCATATGCGCAAACTCACCTGGCTGGTCTGACGCGCGCTCCTTCTTTTACACATAAGTAGGAAGGCGGGCTATGGGCTATCCTCCCGGACGGCGAAGCGCCAATCCTACTCGAGAGTAGGATTCGGCACTTCGCCGTTGGTTCCCTTGCATAAAGACGGCGTAGCGGTCACGGCCTTGGGAGCAAGGTGCCGGTACCCTCCGACGCGAGAGCCCTAGTGTGGGGATGGCGGCTTCCATCCCTCACCCCTCGATCTGGCGGTCTACTGCTCAGCACCAGCGGTTCAACCGACCTGGTCGTAGTCTGGCAGCGCATGGTGCAGGCAGGTGAGTGCAGATCTTTCTAGCTTAGTCGTCTTTGCCCGTCGTTTTGCGTCTTACAAGACCTCGAAGCCTCGTCCCGTAAGACGTAAAAGGGTATGTAAGGGTATAGTTATCAATCCTGTAGATGGTAAGAAGCTGACCGAGCGGAGCTAAGGCGCCACAGATGAAGAGTTACAGCCAGAAGCGCGATCGACACCACAGGTTGTATCTTACATGTCGTTTCGACAACCTCACGAAAAAAAGGCATTCATAAACCACCGTGCAATCAATCGTATTGACACGAGCAGTACCTTGGCTGCCGCGCACTGCAGTCAATGATAGTTGAGCATCTTACCCGTACGCATGGCATCGCATATGCCGTTAAAAGAGTCATAAACTCGCTACGTCGAAAGGCAGACGAGTATTGTACACGAGTCGCAGCTTATCGATCCAGCTGCTTTGTACGACATACAGCTTTGCCTTGTCCGCTGCTGTTTACTTCCGTGTATCCCCCAGGCTTACGTACGATGCGCTTTCTTCATTCGACGTTACCTCGTCGGACTTGGATAGCACAACTGTATCGTCTCGACGGCAGCAGATCGTTCGTCCGCCTCGGGAAGCGGCTTTATTCTTCTTGGTTCACTCGCTACCCGAGCTCTGTTTCATTCGCAAACCAGCACCGAACCTCTCGAAGCTTTTCTGACGTCTTTCTATCCAAACTACATTCCAATGCGTGTTGCCTCCTACTGCGCGTTGATCTGTCTCGCTGCGGCCGCGGCGACAGCTGACAACTTGGTTATCAACGACTTTGTCAATGGCGTCACGACATCAGCTTCGAACGCCGCGACCAACGTGGTGAACGGCGCCGTGTATGGCGCGACCGATGCGGCTACACGAGCTGCTATGGACGCTACCAACAGTATGGTCAACTCGGCCGCGAGAGCTGCCGGCGGGGCTGTTAATGGCGCCATTGGCAGCGTGCCCAATTCCACTAAATCGGCTGCTGAACATGGGTACAACGATGCGGGAAGTGCGCCAACAAAACCGGACGGTACCCCGGGCGTCAACGACGGACCAGCTTTGCGCTCCGGTGCTTCCACGGCTTCAACGTCTTTTGTTACGGTGGTGCTTGCAGTCTCTGGACTTGTGCTGACTTTTGCCTAAGCTGGCTCGGGCGTTGAAGGTACGTGTGTAGACGGACTGATGGATCACCCATCAGATTGACAGGCAGACAGAGTAAACACCCTTAGCGAGGTATCCAATAAACGTTAACGAATTGTCCGTTTGGTCTTGACCACGACTGTTTGTCGAGTGCGAGTCTGACACTCACGAAAATGCTGCAAGAACAGACTTTGCATGTTGCTGTGCGACTCTCTTTGCGTGATGTACACTCGCTTTCTTTGCATCACATCACGAAGAAGGCGACGGCAGAACCGCTCTTCATGTCGATCGTTCTTTTTGTACCGTGTCAACGCTCTTAAAAGTGTGGCAAAGGACATGAGTTGTAGTCTACTGCTGCTCTTGTCGTCTAGTGTTAGTCGTAGCAATGCTGCGGTCTAACTGTAGCTACTCACAGTAGCAAGATGTGCTGTACAAACGTGTCTGTTCATCGCAACATCTTGTCGACAAACCAGTGAGTTATCGGATACAAAGACGTTGCGTAAGCGAGTAAAGCAATCAATCGTCAAGATTGATGAAAGGTGCACGCCTAGCAACGTCATTTGCTATTGAAGATGCACTTGCTTGTGCTGTTGGCTCAAACAAGTGTAGGATATCTCTTTGCTGACCTACTTGCTACGACAGCGTCTCACGGCTTGTCGAGTAGCAACCAACAGCACGCGTTCGCAATCGACTTGTTCCTCATGCAACTCGCGTGTCAAGCGCAAGCTTGTCAAGAGACCGGGTGCTTAACGTGGTCTCGCGCATGTCACCGACAGAGTAAGGATATCGAGTGATCGAGCTTGTGTTCTTCGAAGCGCGTACTTGCAACTAGACACACTGCTATCAAGGAGAAAAGAACAGTGAGATCGGAAAAAAAGAGATAGAGAAAGGTATGGGGATGAAAACAGGAAGCCACATACACGTCGATTAGCAGATACAGGTCAACCGTCTTCGAAAGAAACGGACTCAAGTTAGACGTACTATATATCCGGTAAACGCCTGCACGGCCTCCGACAACACTCAAAAGTTGCACAAACGCCTCTCTTTCTGTCGTCCAGCAACAGCTGCCCTTGATCAACCAGCGAGTAGCTCAGATAAAGAATCCAGTGATCGCGACGGACGCCACGACCACTAGAGCAGTCGCACGCGGAACAGCCCCCGAAGCAGAAGACTCGGGCACTGGCGCAGGTGTCGGGCCCTCGTCCGGGCTCGGGGTTGGCTCGTCGACTGGAGTCGGTGCTGCCGGTGCGCCATTTTGGCCGACCGGGCGCCACCCAGCTTCAATCTCGGGCGTCTCTGGTTCCACGTCCGGAGCGTCCACTTTCGTCTCGGTCACCACGTTGCTCACGCTGTCCGAGACGACTGCGTTCATGCCCTCATCGGCTTCGGAGGGTGGCGCTTGGTCAGGAGTGCTCTCCACGGGGTCGTGTTCAGGGGTCGACGGGGCTGCTGCATTGGCGGCAAAGGCCACGGACGCAGGGTCCAATTGGGCCAAAGCGGGCGTCGACACTGACGCAACCGCTAGCGCGAGAAGCGCGAGGGACTTGAAAGAGCAAACCATTCGAGAGGTATAGCCGACGCTTTTTATGCGGTTCGTTCGTGAGCTCCTCGGTTCGTTCGTGAGCTCTTGGGTTCGTTCAATTTGTTGGTTGCTCGGAAAGTAGGTCGGCAAAGTACAGGAAGAGCGTCAGGAGCGGAGCTTTGGCTGCCAGGCGGTCGTTTGCCGAGTGAACAACCGGCCACGACCAGCTCTGAATGTTCTCCCCCTCCCCTCTTGTCGTTTCCACACGCACACACGACGAGACCAGTTGGTCGTCACGATCGAGCGACGAAGCGACCATCCCAAAGATCGTGAAAAGAGCGATACTAACGCTGCGTGCGTATGTTTGTGTGGACTTGACGGACATTGCTGTGGAGATTAGCAGGCTGGTCTTCGTTGGACGCGACAGGTCGCTTTGGTTGTTTGCATGGTGCAGGAGCATTAGATAGGAGAGAGACAGAGACAGAGAGAGAGAGAGAAGAGAGAGGAGAGAGGAGAGAGTCAACGCGTGGCATAAGAGACTGATGCGCTCTTCCACTTGGTTGAAACACCTCTCCCTCTGGCGTGAGCAAAGCACGACGAAAGGATCAGGAACGTTTCTCTCGCCAACATCTGCTGGCTCAACGGCGGCGCATTGCATGCCACGCGTGTCGTTCATCAGTCTTTTCGACAGCGCGTTGTCGCAATACGACAAGGACAGTCGATGTCGTCGGCCCGTCGTGTGATACGGAGGCGAAGGTAACGGCGTGTAGAAACGTAGAGAGGTCAGGCCGTTTTTGCTTGGTACAGAGCGGGAGCAGAGCACCCCATGGACTAATGCACCGAACTTGATGCTGCGAGCGTCCCATCTACGTGTACACACACTTTGCATCGGACGACGTTGCGAAGATGTCTGTTGCGACGACGGCAGTGGCTCCCGAGTTGTAGCAGCTTTCGGTATAAAAGGAGAACGACACTGTGGTCACCTGTGTATTCGCATGTGTTTACGGCTGGCAGTTGCAAGGGAACCATCGACGTGAGTCCGATCAACGGCCATGCTATGGTGCCCAGACAGGTGGTCAATTGTCTCAAGCCGCGGTCTGATGCCGCAAGTTGTACACGCTCAGCCATGTGGCAACTCTCTCTCTCTCGGATCTCTGCGAATTCTCTGGTGCTGGGATTCCATGTGCTGCAACGGAATTCGAGGAAGAGCGTGTGTACGCGCTCCACGCCGTGCAGCTTCGTTCGAATCCACGTAGTTCCGTCGTGTGTGGCCATATGCGATTAGAAACAGTTGATACACGCACGCCGTCATGACCGAAGAGACCGCGGATATGGCAGCTGGAACGCGTCTGCTTTCGCTGCTGTTGCTGCAAGACGTGGCTCCTTGATGATGCAAGCGATCGTCTTGACAGGCACTGGTCTTGCACTTGCATCTTTACGACCAGCTTGTACGAGAATGATACGCTTTGAGCAAGTTGAGGAGGGTGTCCGTCGATTGCATGGCATGTGCCAACTCGTAGGGATGAACGTCGCCGGGTGCGTTATGTATCAAGTATGATAGTCGTCGGCCCGGCAAGTGTGTTGTCACGTACGGCGGTCGTCCATCCATGGGCGGTGGCGGTCTCTTCATTTTGCTGGGGCATCAAATATTAGTTTGCACAAGTCGGACTGCCTGTCCGTGTACACAAATATGTTCCTGCCGCAACCCCGTGTCATGGCTACATATTATCCATCGCAGGTCCAACCAGCACTTGATTCACAAAAGCTACGTTTCCAGAGCACGCGTTTAGTTGATTTCTCCAACCGAACGCGACTGCTTGCTTCCTCTTCAAAACGTCGACGAGCAACCTTCTTGCACCGTCATACCAGCTTGCACTCATGAGGGAAGCTCCGCATGATTCGGCACATTGCTCTTTTCGCAGCCTCCATCTCATTCCTTCCCCCGGATTATGGGGACAGTGAGCGTTGGCTCTTGGACGATTCACATGGACAACAAACCGCTCTCCTCTGCACGATTTCCGAAAAGAAAGCCAACATCCGAGCACCGTCATATCGGCACCGAGCAGCTCTCTGAGGTATCGTCGTCAAACGAACGCCCTAAAAAGCGTACGCGCCCCATTGTGGATGCAAGCACCACGTGCGCCCCAGAGCAGCTTCACTGCCGCTATGCCAACAAAAAGTGCCTAAATCCACGTGCTGTCAAGCGCTCCGGTGGTCTACATACCTTTTGTTCTTTGCATCGCGCCAACGCCAATCGCAACCAGCGACGGTTGGACATGCGGAAGCGAATGGCTCGACAAGCCATGCAAACGCAAAAGAAGAAGGAGTTCATAGCTCCGATTCGCAAGGCGCCTGCTATGCTACAACCAGCAGACCCAACGACAAGTGTCATCTTGTCTAGCGTGTCTCCGTCAGGTGAACATGTCGACCATCATCTTGAGCCGCTGCAGTCGCCTACGCCGCTACAGGAAGAAGACATTTCGACGTTGGTCTCGCTCTTCCTCCCTCCGTGATTCTCGGATACCGTGCCGTGATGTAGTTTGTAGAAAATGGCGCCTCGAGACCTGTTTCAAGGTAGTGCTATTAGAGGTTGTAGCAATCGCTTGCGTGATGGTGAAGCAAGTGATCTCGATCTAGTATTTAAGCTTCTATTAGTATACACAAAGAGGTGTTCTCATGGCTTACACGATGATGCGAAGATTGTTCAGCAGGCCATGTTTTGGCAAGAACTACGGCGTTCCGATCGAGATAGAGCCATGTTGTTGAGGTCTGGGCCGTGGTGTTTCGTTTGCTCGATCATGTTGAGGGCGATAAATGCCGAATCGTGAGCACTTCTGCGTACTTCTTCTCGCCAGAAGCTAGCAGCAGCACCTTGATCGCTTCGTAATAGTTGCACCCTCGCGAATTCTTTCGAAACGGCTGCGCGCAGTCGCTCACGCCATTTTCTACAGGCCATGCGCCATTTCTGTTAGCTTGCATGTCTTGCCTGCTGAAGTGTGTTGCATACATGCTGCCTCGTCGAACGTTACTTGACTGTAGATGCAATCTTGCAAGATGCTACCAAAATGACGAGACGACATCTCTTCGCATGACGTGTACCTTGACCAAGATCTGTATTAGTACATTGTTGTATGATAGACTCATCAGCGAATCAAACCACCAGTACGATCCATTCGGCTGACAATTGATCTTGACGAGGTTGTCGACCATCCGTACATGATATTTTCAAATACACAAGTAGATGTGATGTGTAGAATGGAGAACAGAACGAAGTCAAGCTAGTTTGCAGCCACAGGTGCTCTTCTGAAGAATAAGCCACTAGAACCACTCATTCATTGCACTGTGTAGCACCATGCTAAGAAAGTGTGGGCTCCTGATCCAGTTCGTATGCTACAAATCGATGACGCTGCAGGGTGTCAGCCATGACACATTGCGATGCCTTTGTATGCTCTAATTTACCATCGACTACTTGAATATGATCACACATTTCTGAAAAAGGCGGACACCCAGTCCGCGGCGGAGATGTCTGCGCATAAGCGAATTCCAAGTAAACGTAGGTACGAGGATCATCCCTTTGCAACGAGTCGCTGCTTACGATGACGCTTGTCGTGTCAGAGCTCGCTTTTTCGTCTCAGTATGCAAATGCAGCTAACCCCACATTCTTTGCTACGAGCTTGCCCTGAGCGATGCAATTGCAGGCTGGAGACGATTACACTGGCAAATTTGGTGCCACTCACCAATAATTTAGTGCACAACGTCACATCAAAAGATAGGTGATTGTAGAATTGGCGGGAGCAAAAGACAAGCCACCGAGCTTCGTCGAAGGGCCTCTATCGTGACTCGTGGAAGTGCGTATC
This sequence comes from Hyaloperonospora brassicae, assembly GCA_947650285.1. NCBI lineage: Eukaryota > Oomycota > Peronosporomycetes > Peronosporales > Peronosporaceae > Hyaloperonospora > Hyaloperonospora brassicae. The sequence goes on along the minus strand of CANTFL010000254.1, from coordinate 153,678 downwards.
CGACATCACGACGACGTGTGGGTAGTTGTTGGCCGAGAGTACGAGCTAGATAACCAAAAGAAAGCAACACTGTTGTCGCACGGCTTTTTTGCAAGAATGACGATGGTTTCTCTTACAAGGTTAGCACATGCGGATCAACAACAAAACCGTACGATATCTACTGAAAGGCATTATTAGGCAAACATGAATCACCATAACCGTTTGTAGCGTAAGTTCGGACGGTCGCATGCCGAGCACCAATTATTTTCTGGACATCAGGTGGTGATGACCACGAAGACATATGGCGGTATGTAAAAGCACGTTTGCGAATGTAGAAATCGTCATCTTAACCGGCATATAGAAATGGAAGCTTTTTGTCCCAAATCGTTTCGATAAACCATGATTAGCGGTGTAATATTCTATCTCTCGTAAGCTCACCATCCCGAATTTTATGATCAGTTTTTGTTTTTGTGCGTTAAAACACACTTGTCTCAAGCTCGAGGCTCGATAGAACTAGGCTCAAATTTCTATGCTATCTTATCCTGATCTCGTTCATCGCTTCCGCGCACCACCGTGAGGGTGAGCGACCGCCGTATCTCACGAACGGATTTCGATCGCGTCGTGCGAGCCAGCGGCAGCAACTCGATGAGCGCGTAATTCAGATGCCATCACGTTCGTGTAAACAGATGTACCCTGTTCGGGTCGGTTGTATCCTGGACGTGTCCTCGTCCACGCGTATCATTTCGGTGGCGAAAAAAGTGGACTCTTGTCGCGCATTGTTGTATTGAACAACGGGTCACTGCCAACGATAGACGGGCAGTATGAACCACACGTACTTACATTGTATCGCTTTGCTCTCGAGACATGTGTGGCCGATCAGAGGCCATTGATAGTACGCACGCGAAGCCGCTCGACCAGCAGCAACGAAGATTGTCAGCTCGGCCTGTTTATCGATCGATCAGATTGCAAAGTGCACGTAGGCCGGACGCCGCCGCAACTATTTGAGCTGCGACACCGCGACGAGGGGTCAAAGCCTTTCCTGTTGCCTCGACTACGTGCTCATCAGGGTCAGTCAGTCCTCTACGGCGCCCCGTACTGTACCCTGCAGTGCCTGTCGCAACTTGATTTTTGCGCCAGAGCTGATTCTACCCAAACGCCTTCTTCAAGCCCACGCTCGAGTCAGTAGCACAATGATCACGACGAGACGAAGAAATCAGATGTGCCTTTCGATCCCGACCTGAGCGAGCCAGTGAGCCGCCCGCCGAGGCCTGTGAGGGCATCGCACACCACCACGTAGAGGCGAAACCCCCCACGGACGCGGGCGACTTTTGCCTCTTTTATCCGTCAGAGCTCGTGCCAGTCGCCAGCAGCCACGTAGGCGCTCACGTAAGTCTCAACTAACCCCGAGGAGGCGTGGCCAGAGGGGACATGGGATATCAGCGCAAAGGTGTCCAGATCACGACGCCGCGGCTGCGTCCAGCTTCTGAACAGCTGGGCTTCTATAGTACAGCCTATTCATCCTACGAGGGTATTCAACGTCGAGAGCGTCGACGCTCAGTCGACTCTACCAACGCCTTCCGCGGACGTGCATCACGTCTTAGAGGCCTATCCCGTCTCGCTGGTCGCCCATCACGGGCTCCAATCCCGACCGGAGACAGTCAGTCAGCCAGGCGCCATCAGGCCGCGACGCACCTCGTGTCCTGCCCGACAAGTTCGTTCTTGACCGGCTCAATCCCCAACTCTACTCACACCAGTCAACAGCTTTTGTCGCACGGGGCGCCTCGTGAACGAGGGGAAAATAACGCCATGGACCACTTACTCAACGGGAGCAGCACGACGTCGTTTCCAGACGACTCGCCCGACGACGCCGCACACGTGGGCGCGATCAAACACGAGGCCACGTCGCCCACCGAGACGCTGTTTGTGTCGGTGCCGCCACAGACGCTGCCGCACTTGGCCACGCGGCTCGTCCACGCCGGCGTCAGTCCCAATAGCTCCGCGGCGAGTCTGGGCCTGCACATGCTCTCGAGCTCAGCGGCAGCGCCCTCGTTCTTGACGGCCCACCGGGTATCGTCGCCACCTTTGGCTTCGACTGCACGAACGGCCCCGTCGCGACCTCGACTGCCTCCTATTAGTCTCTTGACGGCAGCGGCTGCGACGTTGCAGCAGCCGCCACTGCATTGCTACGCGGTGGACCCTCTGGCCTCAACTGCAGGGTCTGTTGAGCCACCGTATCCGTTACGTCCCTTCATGACGCCACCGTCGTACGCGACACCGGCTCCCTCGTCGTCGCCTTCGGGCGTGGCTGCTGTCCCACAGTCCAGTGACGGGCGGCCGCAAGCGGACGACATGCTGTGTCGCTACCGCAATAAAAAGTGCGGCTACCCTCGCGCGATCAAGCGCAATGGCGAGCGCCACAACCTGTGCGAACACCACCGCGCGAAAGCGAATCAGAACCAGCGGAAGCTCGAGAGCAAGCGACGCGTGAAGAAGCGGATGGTGGCCGACCGCGTGGGCAAGGAAAAAAAGGGCCTGGTCGTGTCGCCCGAGTTTAAGCTTACGCTGTATGGCGACGCGTTTGCATGAAGACGCAGAGCGGCCGCGTGATCAGCTGACGAGCGGAGAGACCCACTGCGTCGAAGGTTCGAACGAAGAATCGTCGATGTCGAGCACGTGCACGTACGTACACACAGGCGCGACAACAAGGTGGTGGTGTATCGTGGTGAATGTTGGCGGAGCAACGCCACGTACATAAGTTATGAATGCAAGAGGACGGTTGGTGCCTGAGCAAAGGTGTGTGTGTTTAGTAGCGTGTTTTGTTGCCACGTGGGTCGGAATGGTGATGGAACCGATGTGAGTATGTGGACTGAGTCCTTGACGTGCTACGGATGAGGGGATAGAGCATGACGTTGACAAAGGGTGTGATCAGGACTCGCGCGTCAACAGGTCTGCTGGAGCATCATCTCTTCTGTCGATGGCTTTCTTCGTTTATGCGAAAAGCGTTGCAGCAGTTGTAGCCACCACATCGACCATGTCAAAACGATTGCAAAGAGTGACCGAAAAAATGCGCATGACTCGTGTGTAAATGAGAATGTCTTCTACTGCAAGAAGTAACACGTAGCAGTGATGTGTCGCGTTTCGTGCTAGACACGAACGAGCAATTCGTTCACAACTTGAGCTTGTACATTCCTTGTGTGTTTATTCGGCTTGTGTCGAAATCAGTGATCTGCCGTGCGAATTAATATTTTTTTGCAACGGAGGATGTGGACCAAACGCACCAGATACTCGCGACATAAATATACACCGAAATTTACGAAATCAAAACGATGCACCAAAGCACCGTTATGATTTCGTAATGTTCGGTGTATTTCAGCGAATAAATTAGTGCACCAAATCGTGAAGAATTAAATTAGCGCAACAAATCGTCAGAAGAAAAGATGCACCTAACATGGAGAATATAAAATCCACCCTTGATGTATACTGAACGAGCAAATATACACATGCCTGCGCTCACACACTTCCACGTATATCTAATTGACTCCCTCTCTTCGTTATGTAACTAGTCAATCGTTGCATTGCACAAAGAAAACGTGCGCCGACGCTTTAAGCCTTAGCTCAATCAATTGTTTATTGTTCAATGATAAAATCACATTACCCCTTTCGCTTTTTCAGCCAGCATTTGTGTTTCGACGTTGTCGAAAGTGTAGCTGTCATCTGGGATGAATCGTCTGGATCGGATCCGACACAACGGCAGTATTGCGTTCATATTGGCGCCTACACAATGCTCTGTAAGAAGTTTGAGGTACGACCCGAGGCAACCTGAGACGACGAATTCGCAACCGATATCAAAAAGATACGTGATAGTTGCTCCCTGACGGAATCATGTCGGTACTTTCGTGCTGTTGCAGATGGTCTCGTGGATGATCGCGGAAGCATGAGGTGGATTGCACGCTTGCAAAACGTGCAATGCTAAAGGAATGATATGGCCGCCACACACAAAGAGGCTGCTGATGGTGGTATAGATGACGGTGGCGATCTAGATTTTACTCTTATAACTGCAGTTAGAAGGTGCGCGATATTCGTATCTGCTGTGAGGACATAACGCACATGACGTAGTAGCTCGGTCCTCTTCGTCCACTTCGACGATTAGATACAAAATACTGACAAATGATCATGCTGCACGTTCTAGACAAAGTCGCTCACCTGCGAGGACATTGTAGCAAGATGCTCGCATCCCATTCTACAGGTATGCTGTGGGAAAGTTACTGGCGTGTCAACCACTTTTATTGTGTTAGCATCTGTGATCAATGTAGACAGAAGAAGGAACCGGCGCCTTTAAATTGCCGGATACGTTCTTTTCTATACATTTCCAGCAATTTTACACATGTCGCCAGGAACGTCGGGTAAATATGCATGTGACCTCCAGCATTTGTACGTGCGATTGTTTGGTATAACATCAGTGGTGCATGCATGATGTCAAATGTCTTGTGGTGCATTTTTCTATTTACTTGGTAAATCTTTTGATTTGAAGACCATTTGCTACGATTTTATTGACTGAGTACTGCACAATATTCATCATTACTAAATTATTCTCGTTATCGTATGTCGGTTTTTCATTCGTTTGTAATGTCTGTTGCTTTGCTTTGAACGCAGAAAGCTGGTACTTACGATACCTGGTCATTGGTCCTTATTTGTAAGGACGTCATGGTGCTTGGTGTCGTGCCAAGAATGGAAGGAGGAGAGCCACCTTGCCTCATGCCGAGATGGCTGGTCATCAAGCACATCACGAAATAGTATGGACAACTAGACAAATTGACCATATCGAGAGTATTTCATCAGTGCAGCAATGATTATGACTCGCCTATATGCCGCCCTCCTACTCGACAAGAAGTTTAGTCTACCTACGATACTAGGCCAAAACGCTGTGGGAAATGGGAAGACCGATTGCTGCATAGATTGCGCCACAGATGAAGGTGAATAGCAGGCAACGAGTAGTGTTTCTTTCAGGTAGCAGATTCATCGTGTGTGATCGATGTAAGCGCTTTCTGATAGTTGTTGAAGTAAAAACAAAGGATTCTCTCTCTGACCATGGAATGATATCTATGGAAAGCGCATGTGTCTACAAGTAGATGGTAAAGGGCAGTACCGAGCAACTTTTTTCGACTTTATGATCCAAGGGAGCAACGCGAAACGCAGCGATAAATTTGTCAGTCGATCGCGCCAACGTCGAAGTTCACGACATCCTGTGCGTCAACAATGCGGCAGGACCGCATTCGATTGAATAACACAAGTATCACATCGTAGATATTGCGTTGCGAACTCGCAAAGCACTTATGACTATCCATGACGTCAGTGCTGTTGTAAGTCCTACAAGAAAGTATGTCCAGAAGCACAGTCGCAATGCTACAGCAACGACCACTTGTGACCTCTTTCTCACACACTTGACCTCCAGCTTTGCCAGCGAAGGCGGGGTCACCGTAGAGGATTATCTTGACATGGTCAAAAGGAATTGCCTGGCCTGACTAGCTTCAGTATGGGCATCTTGGTGAAGTGACCCCATGGCATAATGTACAGGGTGCCAAGCGGTAGCCAATGTACTCGTAGACTACCAATGACCAATTGCGTGTCCGATCGTCGACGTGGTCCATGTTGTTGCTTCATTATGTGCATCCCCGTGGCGCTCCTCCGAGTTGATCGATCCAGCGCCACATTTGAGCTTTGTGAATCGTAGACAACCACGTTGCAACTGAAGTTCTGATTTGATGCTGTTGCAGGGTGACACAATGAGTTGGGTTGGTATCGATGAAGCGTGCTATTGCTTGTTGATGCATAGCAATTGACCACACGGGTGACATGGAATGGGTGGTATATCACAGTCAGTGCTATGGGCTTGGAACTGAGCATGAAGGGGAGCAAGAAAACGAGAATTTGTAGTGCTTTGGAGCCCAGCGGTGCATAATAAACGTCAAATCTTGACATGGGTGATCTATGTCTCATCGCAACAAATATCTTCCGCTTTGGTCGATCTCGCAAAGCGCGATGGCTGTCTTGTCAGCCTGGAATTTCCATGGCCCCAACATTTTCTCGCTTGCATCATTCACGATGACCGAGGTTGTGCAACGTCGATCAGATCACTTCTCGCATCTGCTTCGGACAATCTGTTCCGACACTTCATAGGTGTCGGTACGACCTTCTGACCCCCGTTTGGCGAAGTTGCCATTCTTGCGTGAGACAGTAGATGATCGACAACGCTTAAAGCTTGAGCGGACCACGTCAGGCTTATCCTTGTATATTTGAAGGTCAGTGGCAAGCAACCTTAGTATCTATACTGTGAGTGCGAGCGTGATGTAAATTCAGTTACGCTAGAGACTGACCTTTGTATCGTAATTGTAATGTGGGCTTCAGATGTTCCATCATCAAAACCTGCTAGCGCTTTTCATTTTCATACTCAAGTCCAATTCGCGGTTTCGTAAGTGTTGCTTACGAGATCAAGACGTCCCTAAACAGCCGCACAAGCGCCGAATGCCGTCCAGCGCAACTCATCAAATGGAGTTGCCTTTCGCTTCTTTCGCGCCAGCTTGCTTTGCATGGCAAGAGTACCATAACATCTAGACCGTTGTATGACATCGATCGTAGCGATCGAGTCATTGACAGGTGAGTCTGGTACATCTGGCTTTCGTGATACTTGCTTTTCCATGGCGTCAGTTACTCACGTCGAATAGACCAGTCTTGTCGAAAAAAGTGATGTCAGTTGGGAGATCAGCCGCATCGCGCCCACCGAAACATGCGCTCAGTGCTGATGTGGACCAAAGGCACTAGCTATGTATGTCCTTGATCACCCGTGCCTGAAATGATTCTCTGCGAAGAGTACACGCAGCACGCCATCACAAAGTCATCGTTTTTGCATGAACATTGAGCGATGACTTGGCGACATGTGAGCCTTACTCACAGAGGTAAAGCCTTTTCGTGTCTGTTGCATTTCGCTTTCCAACCTAAACTTGCTTCGCCCATTGCGTTCATCTACAGTCGCTGGTAGGGCCATTTGGTCGGCAACGATGGATCTTATGCACACAATCTTCCGTTGTGGCAGCATGACATTCTTGCTCGTGCTCAAGCAAGCGTCCTACGAATTTCCACTGCTTTCGTTACTATTTGCAAGAGTGTTCACTACTTTCATGAGTGATGGCCAAGTAGACATTCGGATCTCGACTTGGCCGAGATCGAGTTGGTGGGTGTAGTCACGCGTGAATAGCTACTTTCGCTTGGCATGTCTTGCACAATGATGTCCGCACGATTCAACATATATGTCGCGCACCAAGTCCATAAAACTGCCCGGGTATCATCCAGTTTGTGCCAGGCTTCTTACCGACATTCAACCTGGTGGTGTCAATGTTGTGAACTGCAAGAGCGTGCACGATTGCATCGTGTTTGGAGCACTGGGTTATGTTCAAGCCATGTAGATCGTGCACAAATGTATTCATAGTGGCATAAGTAGCTGCTTTAGCTTTTGCTTGCTATGTTTGTGCTTTGGTCTTCAAGATTTCAAGTTTTGTCTTCACTACAAATGGCCAATGTTTGATGACTATGGTCAGATTAAGCAAGATTAAGCAAGGAAGTTGCCATATTCGGTCTTCCGGGCCACACAGCTATCTCAGAATGAACTAATCAATAGTATCCTTGCCCATATTAATAATGGCTGCTTGTTCTTTCTTTCCCATTGCCTAGTATGAAGTAAACAGGAATGAAAGCAGTTTTATGACACGACCACAATATCGCATTGGGAGGGGTGACAGAGGTGTGAAAGAAAGAAGCACCCGTTGCTGTAGTGGACAACTCTCGATATTCCCTCCACCTCGAACGATACTGATCCTATGCGTGATGCCGAGATGCCATGTGAAGCTTTAGGCCGGGTCACAGCTCTTGATGAGTGGTACACTTTCGCCGCAACTTCATCTTTTCCTCCCATTGTCGCGCCACTGACAGTATTGATGGACCCTACGTAACCCCGTCGATGCTTTCGATAAAGAGGAGGATAGAGAGACCGGCGGTTCCGCTCATCGCATCGTTGCTGTTACGGTCAACATCATTTTGATCGAAATACGAAACCCGTATTTGCCAACGTAGGTGTCCCTCCACTCGTACCTGCGTTGTTGCTGCTGTCTACCATTACGACCCGGAGCTATGGCGGTTGTCGCTACGAGCGAGTCAATGAGTGTGAACAGTTGCATCTGCAGTAGTAGTAAGTAGACGCGTGATATGACAGAAGTGACTGATTGAGCTGCTCGCGATGAGTGATGCGCAACAAGACAAAACGAGACATTGTCGCTGAGTTTGGAGCCTCCAGCCAAACACGGTCACTAAGGTTCAAAACCTGATGGACAATTTTTAGGCTCAAACCTACTCGACAATTTCTTCGAAAATAATGATGATTGCGAGAATAGGCGGTTCGTGAAGTCCTTAAATATGTGTAAAGCACGATTCGAAGGAGATGTGCTCGACTCTCATCATGCATGCAAGCCGGTCTTCGCGACTTCTTTTGGCTGCGCGCTATCTTACTTTCCATTTTCTCGATAGGCATAGGCTGCAGTCGATTCTGTCCAGCTCAAGGTCGGATCAATGGATCGACTGCAGCATGCTCTTCAAACAAACAGCCAAGTAGGCGTCGAATTACAAAGCTTGTCGTAATCACCTCAGTTTCTGTCCTTCAACTTTTGTCCGTGTTCAAAGAACTCAGCACTGTCGGTGAATTGTGCATGCAGATGCCTTCGTCGCTGCTCGTTTGATTTCATCGACAACAACTGAGCGAGATACTGCATTGAACTAAGCAGTCTTTGCTCTATCGCTCGTACTGGTAATATCTCGATTTGCCCCATGTGGCAGCAGCCCATCGTGACGTGCGCACCGCACGACTGCCGTGGCGTATAAATGGACCATACGTCTAGGGGGGGGAGCTTGATGTTCTTACGCAGAAATGGCATATTGCAGGTCATCTCGTGGCGTACAGCGAGCGATGTGAGGCTACTACGCTCTGACGACAAATGTCATCTGACAGCCGTGTGTTGCTCAGTGGAAACGCCTGCATGGATATCCTGGACCGCACTTCCTCGTTGTCGTGTCTTAGCGTTGCTTACTTGTACAGCGAGGAAGTGTCGACACGGCTTCTCGCATGGCTACATACTCGCCGACAGGTTCGTACATTGAGCACACACTTCTCCTGGCGCGCATGTGTCAGTTGTTCGCCTGGTGAAGATGAGCGAATCGTGATTCTCTCGCCGGTAGTCGAATGACCTCACATGTTACTTCGCCTCTTGTGCATCGCACGAGGGCAGTTGCAGTCGTAAATGATAGATGCCACGAGGCAGGTAGCTCGGTGTGTTAGCTCAACTGCCGCAGATGGTCAATACCGAAGAGCCAGCTCCGTCCAAGGCACCATTTGTTACGTACGAGGGTCTAGCAAAGGGGCTGTTGCTTACGTCGGCAGCCAACTTGACGATGTAACATTCACGTCTCTGTCTGCTGCAATTGCGAAGCGACAGCGTACCCCGTGAGACTAACGAAGAAGTCGAGTCTACTGTATCAACTCGAGACTGGACACGGGCTCGTCGATCGACTCGACTTTTGTTCGAAAAAGTAGAGCGCTTTGTCCTCATCTCGCTGTCAACCGAAGCTTCGGTTCCCTCATCGAGCCCTTTTCCAAGAACAAATCGGACAGAGATCAGTCGTCACCGACACTGCTGCCGACTTTACAACACGCAGCGCTATGTATGTGCGCCATGAACTCGACGAACGCGGCCCAGTTGTTCACACACTCTTTGCTTTGCGCCAAAGGTCGTGCACACGGTATGGTCGATAAGCTCTGCAACTCCCTTTGACGCGTAATATGCGTCAGGTCGTCAAGATAGAGGGACGGGTGGTCAGCTGTCGCGACTCTTGTATCATGCTTCACTTTGCATGGCTCTGGCATTATTGTCGGTGTTTGTTGAGACCGTTCTCTCCTCCATCGGCTGGCAATCTCTCGGCACTCGACTACTGGCAACACGAAGCTGTCCCATCTCCTTTGTTCGCGAGACTATCCACGACCATTGACACCGTGTGTCAGCTCTCGAGTCTAACGTATCTCGATGGCCACTCCTCTGCCCATGTTTGCTCACTAATTAATCGACACCACGTCACACGTACTCGAGTCGATATGACTCTGGTCGAGGAAAATCGCTATGACCTCTTGCCGACGTTTGGTCTCAATGCACTCGCTGCAGTCGCCACTGTCCTCGGTGGCTGTGTGATCTTCAGCAACAAACTCTTGCAGCTAGCGAGCCCAATGTCGATGGCTCTCTTACTCAGTGTCTCTGGTGGCATCACGCTCTTCCAGGCACTCGTTGTGCTGTTTGCAAAGGCACTCAAGGAATTCGACATCGCCTTCGATTCTGACAGCAGTGCAAGCAACGAGAGCGATGCGGATCAGGGCACCACGTGGCTCGTCACTACGGCGTGCTTTGGAGGCGGTATCGGCATTAGCTACGTCGTTGATCTGGTCGTGCAGAAGCTCACGCCAGGTCAAAACATGAATGGCACAGCGCGATTGCAGCCGGACCGCCTATCGTTCGAAGAAGGTCGCATTGACGTGAAACCGCCAGTCGAGTTCACGCAGAGCCAAGGCAGCGACGTGTTTGTGAAAATGGACGAAGCCGCCAAGGAAAAGCTGCAGCGTATGGGCGTGCTCAGTGCCCTTGCGGTGGGGATCCACAATATCCCCGAAGGAATGGCAACGTTCGTGGCATCGACAGCGCACCCGTGGGTCGGCTTGTCGCTAGCCATTGGCGTTGCACTGCACAACATTGCCGAGGGAGTCGCTGTTGCGACTCCAATCTACTTTGCAACGAGCAGTCCGTGCCGTGCTTTACTATGGTGCTTCGTATCTGCGCTCGCGCAACATCTTGGCGGTCTCATTGCGTTCGTCTCCATGGGTCAACATGCGGACAATGGGACTCGAGGCATTTTGTATGGCTTGTGTGCTGGCATGCTCGCCGGCATTAGCTTGAAAGAGATCGTGCCAACTGCGTACATGTACGCCAACGGCCGACCTCATTTGGTGTCGGCCGGAAGTCTCGCTGGCATGTTCCTCATGTCAGCTGGTCTCATTGTCTTCAAGTATCTCGGCGTGTGAGAGCCGAAGCGCGGACGACTGCGTTGCGGTGATAGTTGTACATGTCAACGAGATGAGTTTGAACATGAACCGTCGTGCGTATGCGTGTGGGTGTATGTCGACGCTTCCTCCTGAACACAGGCTTTCCGTTACTGACGACCTGCGATAGACCGGTGCCTCCTTTGCGAGTATAACTCGCATGTGGGCGTAGCGCTACTACTCTCGTTTTGAACGTGGCACGAAGCAAGCGGTGCGTGGTAGAGCACGCCTGTTGCAGCCCAAAAGGGTGCGGGGAACTTTGCGCTTGGACGATACCAGTGTGTTCAGCTGAGCGGGTGGGACCGATGGCTTCCCGTTCGTTTGCCTAAAGTCTAAGAACGTCCGTTGCCTGCACTCATGGCGAACTATAGTGAACGAGATATGTGATGACCTTTTCCTATCCTCACCCTTACGCAACACGCAGGACGCTTCACAACGACGCTCGAAAGACGTTAGGCTGTGTTCTTAGCAGAGGAGTAGGCACGGCCTGACTCCGCAACGAAGTCTGTCGTCAGTAGAACGACCACGCAAGTGAACTGAGGGTTCATTGACCATGTCACCAACGTTTTGTATCTTATTTGTGGTACCTGTCATGGAAGTCGATACTTGTTGTGGGCTGCTTTCGAATAGCTTACCACAGACCAAACGCGTACTGTGCCATGATACGAGTCAGCGGATGTCACAAGGACGTACCTCATATCGAGTTGACATTCTACAAGCTGGTCTTGAGCGACGGCGGCTTCGTCACGAAAAAGGAATGCGTCGGTCTATCGTGCAGTGATGGTCTTCGTGTGGTGGCGGGATACAGCATGCCGCTTCAGGTGTCAGTCTTCGTCGCACATGCCCACCTTTTCGGCGCAAAGGCTCGTGCGAAGACACGCGACGCTATGTGTAAAGAGTGCATCGAATGTATGACTCATGCTTCCGTTCACGCATTCTTCTGCACGCAGCGAGCAAGCACGTAGCACCACATCTACCGTTCTTTCGGAGACTGACTGAGAAAGCGAAAGAAGAGCTCGACGTGCTTGTTGCAGGTGGATCCTTTCAGCGACACGGCAGGGATGCACGGAAGGAAATGACGGCTGCTGTGGACAAATTCCCTCTCCATGGACCTGTGCTGTGCCAGCAACACAGTCATACACAGCTCAAAGGCCAGTCCGGCAAGGTGTGCTGCAGCCGCATCTATCCTTGCAACAGATGTCCGTGACCACTCAGTGGTAAATCTAAGTTCGATCACCTGCGTATGGACAACTGCTTGCTGCTTCGGTTTACAAGTCCATGCAAACGCTATACCCCTTGGAATGGAAATGGGTCCTTGCGACTGCTCACTCCTAACCTGCGCGATCATGTCAGTGTTATCTTGCCAACTAGAGCGCCTGCGACTGTGATGTAAAGGATCAAACAAAGATGCCCACATACTCAATCAATCGACTCTTCCATTCATCAATCGTTTCGTAGGTTCACACACGTATCAGTGGCTCAGGCACTCTCGAAAGCACGTTCTGCGGACGCGTGTTTACTCGATGCGATTCGCTCAAGTGTGTTGACGTGCTCGCCCAAAAGATCCTTACACTCGCATACTTCTTCACTCGAGTCGACAAGCGGCTGCGTAGGCAAATCAGCATACAACAGAAGCAGTCGATGATCCATCGTGCGTCGTCCAGGCAGATCAGAACATAGTTGACTCATCAGTCTATACTTTGACCTGTTTATTGGCAAAGCACGGCGTCACCGGTCACAACTCGACTGCGTCTCCTTGTCATGTTGCACGACCTTTGATCAAGATGCAAATCAAGTTCGGTCCACTCTTCTCGTAGAAGACCGTAACGCATCAATGCTGACGCAACGGAACTAGTTCGATACCGTTGGCTCTCCGCGGTTCGAGGCAGAAGGTCCCGCATCTGGCACTGTGGCGATCTGGCGTTGACGGCTAACGCCCCCTAAGAGAGCACGCTCACCGCAATACGGTCGATCGAAGCATACAATGCTGCTCAGCATCGCATTGACTTGATCGCCGAATGCGCGGCGGAGTAAATATCTGAGGCCGCTCTTTTTCGGTGCGCCAGTTCACACTTACAAGTGCAACGGCAATGGCACATAACTTGCTCGACAAGTCGGGAAAATGGCTCGCACTCGCTGCGCGTAGCGAGCGCGTTCTGTATCCGTGCACCCTCATAGCGTCATACTTGTACTAACGACGCAGACTTATCGACCGGGTCGCATGGAATTTGCTGGTATTCTACGAGATGGTGCAGATGTTGAGGTTGTGAGAGCCCGTGTTCACAAAATGTGAGACAGATAGCAGAATGGCTTCTTGCAAGGACCATGGTGGACAGAGAGGACACTGAAGTTGGACAGAGTGCGATGCAGTTGGCATCAAAACGATATGGCACTCATTCGCCTGCTAGAAAAAGAGGCAATTGGCGTCATGTCCTGCTGATACGAGAAAGGAGCAGCGATCGATACGGAACCGAGCATGAATGGCAGATTTAGGTACAGACATATACAGGAACATAGCCCTTCTGCGATGCCTTCAGGTCAACGCCTATGAAGCTACTTTATCGAGACTCGATGGCACAAGACACACACTCGAACGTGAGATGGATTAGTTACAATGGCAGCGAAGCTTCACTGCTATGGATCACGTCGTTCATGGCCGGTGTGTTCATTCTGTAAGCGTCTTTCGCCTGCGTCGTCCAAGTTTTGTCAATCTGAAGAAGAGTCGAACGACCACATTGCTTTGGACCAAGCGATGGATGTCCAGTAGAAAAGACCATCGGATCAAAGGATCTCGTGCATCACTTCTTTCTCCATCCTCGTCCCACATCCGCGACTTTGTCTCTCGAGGAGCTGTTCTAGTTGAACTTGCCTCGCCCTTGTCTGCTTCTTCTACTCGAGTCTGCTCGTCTCCTTTGTATCTAGAAGCCCCTGTGTCACAGCTGTGGCTTCCATGGCTTTGCACAAGAGACCGCCTCATTCCTACTGTCCGAATGCTTGAATGCCACTCTACCCTCGTTTCTATACGCGATGACGCGTCGAACATGGCTCCAGTATTGGGTCCTGCGCGTCCATGTGGCATGACCGCCTAAAAACGCTCTTTCATCCCCTTTTTTTGTGCGCCGTCTCGAAAAGGGCTCATTTTGTGACACGAGTTAGCGTGGCGCACATTATATTCCGCTGCCGGTCTAATCAGATGTATCGATTGAGGCGGGGCCCTGGCGGCTTGTGTGTCGGTGTCACGGATTGACAAATCGACTACCGTCACGCTGAACGCGACTTGAGATCTCATGCTGTGGTCCGGTGCCCGACCATCCGCAACAATTACTATCATCAAGCAATTTAACTACATGCAGGTTACAACAACTCACACACACTGAGGTGACAACGGCTGCTTACTCTCGGTCGCGATCAGGAATACTCAGTAGCATCGCCGCTTCCTTTAGTTCGTCATACGTTGGTTCCAAATGCGAGCTGTCCTCACCTTGGAGCGGCTCGAGGAGATGTAGATGACGAGGATAGTCCTCCTGATCTCAATTGCTTGCCATCGGTGCAGCCATCAGCTCTTGAACTCCAGTGGCTCTTGCCACTCTCCTGCTGCTCCTGCTGCCGTTGTTGTGGCCATTGCAAAGTCACGGGGTCGCGCTCGTTTCGCCGCGCCCCTTGCTTTGGATACCGTTTCCGCTGCTCCGAGTTGCGTTGGTTCTGGTTTGCACGCTCGCGGTGGATCTGGCAGAAGTTGTGCAGCTCGCCGTTCCGCTTCTTGGCCCGCAAGTTTAGGCAGCGAGTGCTTTTGTACTTGCACCGGAGTTCATCGGGTGGATCAATGGCTCGAGCAGCTTCAGCAGCAGCGCGTTCGGCTGCGTACAGCGGATCGAATGGGACAGCAACGCATCCGCCTGTAGGCAAGTGGACGAGTTTGTGTCCGTCATCGCCTCGCGTCATTTGGAGCTGATACGGTTCCATGGGTAGTGGTGGTCCTTCACAAGCGAAAAAGTGATGCGATGTGATGCGGTCTGGGCTGGAAAAGCGCGAGTGCTGGTCGCCGTTTATGGCCTTGTACTGATTACAACAACAGTGACGGACGTAGTGGGATCTGACGGAAGCAAACGTGACCGAAACCGCAGACGGGCGAGCAAACAAAGCCGTCGCTTCGACTTCGAAATACCGCCAGAGACTGCTTTGTCGAAGAGGTAGCAGACATCCTCTGCAAATCGCGACAAGGACAGCAGCGGCGTACGTGGTATCACACACACTCGGGTGTAGGTTTTTGTTTCGGTGAGCAACGATCGCGATGCAGTGTCAAGTTGTGCAGGCAATGGAGCTCGGTGCATCGGTGCATGTCTTTCATCTTCACATTAGACATTGACTTCTGAGTTTTATTTCTCCCATCGTATCCCGATCTTTTGCACGGAAAGAAAGAAAAAAAGTCGGTAGCTCGCCCGATACGTCGTCTTGTACCACTTCTCGTGCACGAGGTCAGCGGTCTGGAAGAAAAAACGGATGTTGTCGACAGCGCTTTCCGTGTATACGAAAGCGTTGGACTGATGGACACGGCTTCTGCTCGTGTCGCGAGACCATAGACAATGCAGCTACGGCAAGTGTCGCCATAGTGGATCGATCGCCTTCGAGTGAAGTCGAGATCGAAGAGCTCACTCGGTACATTCATTGCCAAGCCGTGGACTACCGGATGGTGGGAACCAGATGTGTTGTCTTCATGGCATCATATCTTTGTTGTCCCCACTTGATCTTACATGAGGGTGGGTCCAACGGCATTGAGGTAGATGGGAAGGTGTGAACTGCCTCATCATAGCAATCAAACGAGACACTTTAATTTGTGCAAGCGTAAGGGTCCTAACAGCGATGCAGTTGCTCAGACTTTTCGTATGTATATGCTAGATCTGATGAAGATGGCAGTTCTCACGTGCTTACTCTTCCGAAGATCTGCTCGAACGGTACGGCCAGGTACGTTAAACATAGAACGTGCAATGAGCATCGCGTAAGAAGAACGCTGGCTGATCTCGCTCGTGCGCTTGAGCATTTGACGTTCTAATGTGACGAAAACGTCATGCGAAAACACATCGAGCGAAACACAACACCGATACTGAACGATACTCATGCGGCATACGTGCGACTGGTCTACCTGACATCGTGTTCCCGCATCTCTATATTCTCGATATATCCTGCATGGCTCAGCACGATATGTTGTACATGCGGTTGCTCGTGAATTATATTGGATCGCATGAGCATAGACGCTAGACTGTCATGGCTGCCACAGTCGATTGGGCTGCTACCCACGTAGCCGCTATCTACATTCTCGATGCCGATTGTGTCAACCGATCTCTTTGTGCTCTTCAGTTTGCGGACCAAGAGCGTATCTTTACGTACGCAAGTGCGTGTCGGTGACCAGTAAAATCTCAAGCAGGCTCCGCGTCGATAACAGAATTGCCCCCGCTCAGACCGTGACAGATACAAAAGACACCGCAGACACTTTTATGGCTATGGCGACCTCAGCACCCTCTTGGTGATAAACTGCATCTTTCCTACCTTCTTAGCCACTTTGTGCACTTTATTTCGACGGTCATGTATCCATGTGGTCTCGGCTGCCTCAGCAACGAGACACTAACGTCACCATTCGATTCGTCTTTACAAACTAACCAGGTGGCTGTGGTATGGTCTCAACACTTTGTCAATAGTGCATTGCAAGCGTGGCAATCGGCTACTGTGGGGTACACTGTCGTCAGCAACGACAGCAAAGGATTAACAGGCGAGAGACAGCAGTGGTGTGTCTTGAGGAGCTGAGTGGAAAAAGACAAACCAGTCCGATTTGCTTGCGACAGAGGTTTGACTTTTGCGCATGTGCGCCAGCGGTAGAAGGATACAGCTACATACTTCTATCGAACAATCAGTTGCTGACTGGGTGCGTCTCATTTGCTTTCGAGCTTGCTAACGCAGCTTGGAATTTGTAGAAAGGTATATTTTCTACTGCCGAGACTGTGGATATGTTATCGACCATGACACAAGAACGGATGTTCGTCGAATGTAAATCATGGCTGGGCGATATGGGGCAGTTCGCTGCGCGCTCGATTGACAAGAACGATAGTACAGTACTATGACGAACTAGTTACACGAATTTGGCTCATGCGATTTTGCCGTCAATGTCACGTACCACGTGGGGGCATTGATGTTGGATGTAACGGGGTAGCCCGTTACATGAGATTGTCATTGAAACAATCAGACAATAAAGAATATTACGTCGAATATTCGTTTAACAATATCACAAGACATGGTGATATTGTTGGGATGACCGAAGGGTCTACTCATTGGTTGATATCGTGATGACATCAACCCACCAATCGCTGCTAGACGCGCGCGATGGGTGGTGAGTAGATGTCATCATACATATAGTTATATTAGTATAATTAAGTCAGGACAACAGAGATTCAAGGAGTTATAGGACTTAATTATATTAATACAGTTTTACTTTTACCAAGAAACTAGTCTGACTACTTTCCTTCCTCTGTGTTTTCCCTAAAACACCTTGAAGGGCACTGTCGACCACTGTCGTCAGTGGAAGTATACTCCGTACTGGTCAACCAGTACGTAGTCAACAGTGCCCCGTTACACCTGGTAGCACTTTGTAGTCCGTCCAAGGGTCACAACCCCATCGCCCAACATGAACATGTTGGACGATGTAGACGGCGACAGCTTTCACGGAACCCGTGAAAGCTACTCCTATTTGAGTGACATCGAATGGAGTGCGATCGAACGAATTGGTTCGACCGTTGGCAAGGAAGCCATATGGGCCATGCTATCCTCAAGGGATAGGGACCAGCAACATGCCGTCATTAGCAAGTTCTTGCAACGAGAACTTGATGAGTCGCGAGCGCAGGTGACCTTGTTACAACAACAAGATCACCAGCGGACCGAAGCACTGAGACAACAACAGTCTCAGTCCGCAGATCCGACGCGTGAGCGTCGACGGGAGTCTCTAAAACTAGAGGTCTCCAAGTATCGGGGAGTCGAGGAAGAATCCCTGTTGAGGTGGTTCGTCGAGCTGGACGATGCTCGTCGCATCAACGATGAGCGAATGCAAGTCTCATTTTCTCAGTCTAAACTGGCAGGAGAAGCCAGAGCTTGGGCCCTGAACCTCAAGTTGCACGACCCAAATGTGTTTGAGTTGTTAGATGTCTCCAAGACCCTGCTCAGTGAGACAATCGAGCCGCCCAGGGCAGAGTTCAAAACACTATCTGAACTCCTAGGAATCAAACAGGGTAAGCGTAAGGTTCACGCTTACGCTCAGCACGTACGCTACCTTGCAAGCTGCATGGTAGTGAACCCTGTGAGTGAGTTTGTGTTGATCACAATCTTCATTCAAGGGCTTTCAGACGGTCCCGTTAGGGACCACCTGTTCCGCGGAGAGCTAAAGACGCTCTCAGAGGCAATCTTCGCAGCGGAGCAAGAAGATAATAGCGTGAGACAGTCTCACGCTACGTTGACCCCGCATCGTCCACAGAGACGATTAGCAGTCGGAGGTCCAGAACCAATGGACCTCTGTAATGTCGAGGGCCAGGAACCTTGCCCTGCGAATGACAAGCGAATGGTGAGATGCCATCGCTGTCATAAACTAGGACACTATGCATATGAATGCAATATCCCCCGCTCAGGACCTCGCGGTGCTGAGCGCAGTGTTCACCCACCAGCAAGAAGAACTGGAGGGCGAGGGTCCGTTGCTGTTGCGAAGTCGCAACAGCGTGGTGTACCATCAATAAACGGTCGGGATCAGTAGGGGCGGAGCGCCCTACTGATCCAGCAACATCAAGAGAATTTTACAATCTCCTGAAGAAGGTTGCTCCCAACACACAATTTCTGTGTGTCTCTGCACCTGGTGATGAGGTGCCACTCATCACCTCGAAATTGGAAGTGACAAAAGACTTGTGACTTCGCGCCCTAGTTGACTGTGGGGCGTCGAACAATTTTGTTCGTCGCCAGTCGCTAGAGGCAGGAAGTTTTGACTTCGTGGAGCGGGAGATCTCTCCAACGAAGATGAAGGTGCGCCTCACGACAGGCGCATCGATCACTGTGAAGAAACGTGTACTCGGAATCCACTACACGTTAGAATGCGAACGGTACGATGATGATTTCATCGGGCTTGACCTAGATGACAAGTTCGACGTCATCTTAGGGTTGCCTTGGCTCAGGAGATACGAGCCAAGGGTGAGTTGGCAGTATCGATCCGTGAAGGTGCCTGCTACTTGTTCCTCAGATAATCAACTGAAGAATATCTTGGAACGCCCACACTCACGTGGGTGTACTACGAGCGAGTGCGATGGCCTCACTTGTGGTACGGTCGTTAGCACGACTGTACAAGAACACAATGTAGATGATCACTACATTGTGGAGAAAACTTTCCCAGATCCTGTGGAAGTGATTTTCCAAGAGGTAATCGAGACGTTGAACGTCTTGGTTAATGACGGATCAAGCGTAGGCGCTTACACGCTTGATCTGGTTGCGCCTCCGAAGTTAACTTCGGAGATAATTTAACTGCCGACGCTAGAACCGAAACAGTTCTTGCGTGATCGTCGTAGTGGCAAATTCAAGCAGATCTGTGTACTCCTCACAGAGGACGAGTACGTTACCGATATTCGGTCGGCGACAGTATTTGCTGAGAACGAACGGGTTCTCAGCAGTTCATCGATGGACGAAAGTGTCATCGATTAGAAGACTCTGATTGAGCGATACACGTCTCAATCCTGGAAGTCACTTCAGGCAAATCCTTTGTATAAGGATTTGATCGAAGTCAAGGATGTGTTCCCTGAATCCGTGCCTTGCGAGTTGTCTAAGGACAAAGGCACTCGACACGAGATCGAGCCTAAACCGGGCTCGAAGTACTGGTTCTTGAAGCAGTGGCCACTGCCTCGTGAACAAGTACTAGCAATCGACAAGTTCTTTGCCGATCGCTTAGCAGCGGTCATATAAGGGAATAGACATCCCCTCACAGCTCTCCGGCCTTCTGTGTGCGAAAGGCCACAGGAGGATGGCGGATAGTGCACGCATTAAACAAATTGAATGCTGCAACGGTACCGGCTCAGACGTCGATACCAGGAAAGAACGTAATCATAGATGGTATGTCAAAGAGTACCATCTTTTCGTCCATGGATCTGATGGATCGATTCCATCATATCCTCATGCGTGAACGGGACATCCCGTACACAGCAGTGAGTACCCCCAGCGGTATGCTGTGGGAGTGGCTAGTGATGTCACAGGGGCTGAGCAATGCCCCTGCAACGTTCAACAGATGTGTTACAAATCTGTTGAGACCGGTGCGTGATTTCGCAACGAGTTATTTCGATGATGTGTTCGTACATAGTCGGGCTATGGACGGAAAGACGGACGTTGAAGTTCACAGAGCTCACGTTCGTCAGGTTCTTCAACTTATGCGCAAGCATAAGTTGTACGCCAACTTCAAGAAGTGTATATTCGCGGCGAGCGAAATACCACTTCTTGGGTGCATCGTGGGTAAACACGGCGTACGCCCTGATCCCGAAAAGATCAAGGCGATCACCGACCGGCCAGTGCCAGTCGATGGCAAGGGACTAAGAGTGTTCCTTGGTTTAGCGGCGTACTTGCACAAGTACTCGCGCAATTACGCCGAGATGACGGTACATCTTTTTTGCTTGTTCAAGAAAGATGTCAAATGGTCATGGAACGCTGAGTGCCAGCGTTCCTTTGAAGGTATCAAGCGGAGCTTGATGCAGTCGCCGATCTTGGCGATTGCAGATCAGGACAGACCATTTCATGTGGTCTGTGACGCCAGCAATTTTGCTATCGGCTGTGCGTTGATGAAGTTTGACACAGACGGCGCAGAGCGCGTCGTCTGCTATCAAATGCGTCAGCTGCAACCAGCTAAACGCAATTACCCAGTGCATGAAAAGGAACTCCTTGCCGTGAAGTACGCACTGGATAAGTTTCGCGTCTATCTCCTCGGAGATAGACCGTTTGTTGTCTATATGGATCATGCGTCACTACGTACGGCCGTAAACAGCCCACACCTCTCGCAAATGATGGAGAGGTGGCTGTCTTTCTTTGCGGAGTATAACTTCTCCGTGGAGTATAAACCAGGACGACTTAATGTCGTCGCTGATGCGTTGTCACGTCGGCCCGACTTCAAGCCAAAGTCCCGAGTCAATAGTGAGGCTTTGTCCACTGTTGCGACACTGTCCATCAGTGTGCCGTCGTCATCTTTACTTGACGACGTGCGGAAAGCATACGCAGGAGATACGAATCTCCTCCGTTTGATGGTTCATATTGCGAACCCATCTTGGAAATCCTTGTCGAATTTGCCGGCTCTGTACCGATCCAAAGAGGAACGGTACACGACTCACAATGACCTGGTGTACTATACAGCAGTTTCCGACGACACGCCTCTTGTCGTCGTTCCCGATCATGATGACTTGCGATTACGTATCATGTTCGAATGTCACGATGTGCCGTCTGGCGGGCATCGTGGACGAGAAAAGACTTACCCCACGGTCATTCTTTGCTTTTACTGGCCCCGCCAGTATCAGTTTGTCCGCAAGTACATTCGTTCTTGCGAGGTCTGTCAACTGGTGAAGCATATTACCTCATCCCGTGCACCGTTACAACCTCTGCCGCTCCCGGCAGAGTGTTGGGAGTCCTTGTCCATGGACTTTGTCTTCGGATGTCCCGAAGACACTAACAAGAATAATGGTATTCTTGTGTTTGTGGATCGTTTCAGCAAGATGGTCCTTCTTGCTGCGGTCCCAAAATCGATCAACGCCCACGGCTGTGCGCGTGTCTTCATCGACACTGTGTTTCGACTCCACGGGCTACCCCGTGAACTCGTATCCGACCGTGACCCTCGGTTCACGGCGGCGTTTTGGCAATCCGTGTTCCGCACATTGGGAACACGGTTGAAGGTGTCAACCTCTGATCATCCCGAAACGGATGGCCAAACTCAACGGGCGAACCGTGTCCTCGAAGAGATCCTTCGTGGATACGTCCACTCCTTTTCGCATCGGAGTGAGTTCTTGCCGATGGTTGAGTTTGCCATCAACAACTCCGTGCATGCGTCTACAATGCATTTACCGTTCTACATGAATGGCTTGCGCCACCCACGTATTCCCTCTCTCATACAGAGTGACTCTGAGTTAAGGGGGGGAGGGACTCGCTCGAGCAAAAACCGTTTTAGCTCTTGCTCATCACGTATCACCGCTCACGCCAATACATTTGATGCCGATGTCGACAACGTCGACATCGAGGAGATCGAGCTTAGCAGTAGCGATGACGCTGCTGTTACATCAGACAACGATGACGATTCTGGGATATTAAGCATCGTTAATGATTATTCCAGCAAGGAATAAGACAACCTCGCTGAAGAAGAGAAGAACCTTTTAGCAGTGCGCACGATGCGCACTGAAAGACAAAAGAACGAGTCATCAGAGAACTTCCTGATGACTCCAGAGGCGGTAGTCAGTTTCTTTCAGGACTCCATCGCAAATGCGGGTGACCGCCAGAAACAAAACGCAGACAAGAATGGAAGAGCAAATGTTCTTTCATTTAAGATTAACGACTTAGTACCACTGTCTACGGTAAATTTACCTGGACATGCAGTCACTAATGTCGGCAGTCGTAAACAACTGCCGAAATACATTGGTCCCTTTCGTGTATTGCATCGCTAGGGCAATGCATACACAATCGAATTGCCACGTAAGATGCGCACACATCCTACGTTTTACGTGGGGCGACTCAGGCCGTACTGTCAGTACGAGCCTTCTTCTTCCGATGAAGATAGCCCCCACATTCTAGAACGTCCATCAAGTTCTTGCGTTTGCGCTCCAGACGATTCGTCTGGTCGCGCAGATAAGAGACCTCAGAACGCAACTGAGAGATCTCTCCGCGATCTGTCGACAACTCGCCAAAGAAGGAGCGAACGTCGCGCTCAAACTACAGCTGTGCGACCGCATACTCAGCGCGGTCCTTTGCATAGTTCGCCTCGTGCTCTTTGCGGTACTTCCGCAAAGCGTCAGTCAAAGCGTAGCGCCTGTCCCTCTCGTGCTTCAAATCATCGCACAATTCAACAATTGCGCGATCCATCTCGTGCTGTAAATCATCGCGCAATTGTTGAAATGCGCGATCCATCTCGTGAGGATCGACATGGTGAACCGAATCATCTGGAGGAGATCTTTCCTCCTCCGCCACATCCTTTGATGGACTCACACGGTGGTCAACGCTTTCTAGTGGAGCGTATCTTGAACCACCGTGACGATTCAGGATCAAGGACGAGCTATCTCGTCCAGTGGCGGGGTATCCACCCTCTTGGAACAGCTGGGAGCCCCGCTCTCAGCTGTTGATGGACGTTGAAGGTCTCGTCCGCCAGTATGACGAGACTTATCCGATTGGTCCGAGGGACCATCGGTAAACACAAGATTTTGGCGTTTGTAGACGGATTGCAAGTTTGCAATCGCGTCCCGCATCTCAGCCGAAATGTGTGCCCTTCCCCAGGGCGAACTTAGGGAATTCACGTCCCTATGTGCACGCTGCGAGTTGTCAGCACAACTCGCACAAGGGTCTCTCCAAGTGATGCAAGGAGTATCTGCCTCACTCGACAAACGATGCAACCGGTACCTATCACCGGTTGGCGTTCGCTTTTCGAACCTGAGGCGTGTCGCCTTAAGTTTCTTGAGCCACCCTTCTCGTCCAAAATTCTTTACGTTTTGACGAACGCGTTCCACGCTGCCAAAATCGAGTTTTTGTCACGCTTTTGGTTACCATTATACCATCAATGTCTAAGGAAGGCATCGAAATAGAAGTCTTCTTCAGCGCGGAAGTTACTCGCGCTGGAATTTAAGCGATATAGCTCAGTTGCATCGAATAAAGGAATTCGATGGTGTTGGCTTGTCTCGTGAGACAAGCCATTGATGAACTGCTCGGGCAAGCGCCACGGCTTGAGCTTACCACGCTTCAATGTGGTACATGTTTCGGTACCACGGCTTTTAGAATGACGACGGCTCTCGCCATCGTCATCACGCTCGTGCGGAGAGGCGCGAGTTGATACTGGTGAGGCGTAGTATTCCTCACCATAGAGTTCATCATCACTGCCGAACAGACTGTGTTGCATTTAACGAGTCCGCTCGTTCGACAGTGCACTTGACGAACGATAAGGCACCGCCGGTGATCGGGATGCCTCTGGAACGTTGCGCGAGTCAGGCACGTTTGACTCGCCATACTCGATGACTTCATTGTCAAGGTCATCATGTACACGTGGTGCGATACCGCGTGCGTCTGCAGCACCTTCTGCTGCAGACGGAGTAAAGCATAAGACGACGTAGTGTCTGCCGCAGAGGCTGGCACAGCATCAGGCTGTGTGGTCTTCGAATCACCTCGCATAGACATGTTAACAATGCGAGGCAAGGTCAGGAGTAAATGGGTCTGACCAAGTAAGTGCTCCCTGTCCCACTGGTGTCCAACGGGTGGACACCAAGTTTTCGATAGTCACACGATGACTATCTGATAAGGGAGGGGTGATGTAACGGGGTAGCCCGTTACATGAGATTGTCATTGAAACAATCAGACAATAAAGAATATTACGTCGAATATTCGTTTAACAATATCACAAGACATGGTGATATTGTTGGGATGACCGAAGGGTCTACTCATTGGTTGATATCGTGATGACATCAACCCACCAATCGCTGCTAGACGCGCGCGATGGGTGGTGAGTAGATGTCATCATACATATAGTTATATTAGTATAATTAAGTCAGGACAACAGAGATTCAAGGAGCTATAAGACTTAATTATATTAATACAGTTTTACTTTTACCAAGAAACTAGTCTGACTACTTAGTCTCCTTTCCTTCCTCTGTGTTTTCTTTAAAACACCTAGAAGGGCACTGTCGACCACTGTCGTCAGTGGAAGTATACTCCGTACTGGTCAACCAGTACGTAGTCAACAGTGTCCTGTTACATTGGAGGATTAAACATACTTCGACGATATCTTGTGAGGATTCCTAAACGTTCCGAATTGACGCATCGTCTCGCCAAAAAGGTTTTTACTCGTTTTTGAATATACTTACACTGTATTTTTTTTCTCTCGCGTGTGAGATGTGCCCTTTGACTTCTGTAGACGCAATGTTTCAATCCTCTTCTCGGCTAGTCAACGAAAAATTAAATTTATGCTCGTTGTATCGTGTGATGGATCTCATGGATGCTTGTAGGAAGTACGTAAAGGGTTGAGTCCGTTAAGTGTCATAGACGCCACCAAATCGGGTCAATGAGGTCATTGTCTCCATTAAAAATATTTACCAGTAAATATACTTGGTAAGGTAAATGCTGAAAGAATATTACCGTTAACGGTGATATCTGGCACCTCTCCTCGTATTGGTTGACAAAGACCATTGTATCAACCATCTTTATCCACTAATCACTGCTAGACGCGCGCAATGGGTGGTAAGAGTGGCTACATCTGGAAATCGTAGTTCAATAAAGTCGAAGTAAGATCAAAAGGGAGGGTTTCGGGGATATAAGCATATGATTGCAGCGTTTTTTTCTCTCTTTATTTAAACGTGTCAATTCTAGAGATTTGCCTTCCTCTACACGTACAGTGCACTTTAAGATTCGAATCATCCGCCTACAATGTGCCAGTGCAGGTATCTTGTATTGTGTCATTACTAGCGGGGTGCCATTTACAGTACTAGCGTACATCGAAGCATAGCGAATGAGGTACAAGTGCGATAGACAATGTCAGCTGCTCTTCTGACATTATAGCATTGCCACTAATTTTTGTGTGACCTAGCCTGATGCGGTGATCAATATTGATTCCTCTTTAGCTTTAGTCATCCTGATTATATAGTGAATAGCGACCAGTCGGCCCTTGGCTATTATGGTGACTGGACAGCCTACAAATTCTTTACCACAAGTGCACATGTCTACGCGGTCTAAAGACAGAGTTCCTAGTACTAAGGGTGGTTGCTCTACGCTCATAACCCTCGCAATTCGTTAGTAGAAATGCATGATGTGTTCGCTGCGAAAAAAAGCTAGTGAGGTTTTCATTCCGCGCTTTTTTGTGACAAGTTAAATTTTGGTTGGTAATTTGATTAGATAAGAACCATGTAGCATAAGAAGGATATAGCTTATCCCATTGCACCTGTGGCACATCGTGCAATCGGCTTCCAACTTATTTCGAGCCATCAATGTCGTTATCGAATAAATATATATCACTTTTTTCACATGTCAGAACAAGAATGGGCCTTTAATGTCTTCGAGCTGTTTTACTTAACAAAAATAAACGCAGAGTTTATTTGCAATGTACTGACTTATAGCGCTTTGTGCCGCTCATTGATACTAATTAGTTATAGTAAATAAAACATGACGCATCCTCGCTCAAGGGAGTCTACTAGTGAAAGTCTTATAAATTGTCCAACTAGAAGCTTTTACCCCAAGCTCAACTTTTATACCTGAACGGCAGAGGTGAACGAAGCCCATCGTTTTTAATCAGTCAGGTTCATCAAAGTAGGACGTTTAGAAGGTTATGTTTTTCCACAGCATCATACAAACTTTCTTGTTTCTCTTGTTCATCAAGGCTCCTGCTTTTCCAAGCGCACGACGGTGAACATTCAATTATTCGCCGTGACCACAGAAACTCGTTGATCGAGACAAATATGTCGGATGATATATATTAGACTGTACATGGGAGACCTGAAATTTCATTCCGCGTCTTGACTTTGTGAAAAAGCCGATATTACCCCGTAGCGCTTTCTAGAACGCCTGACGACTCTTGCAGAAGTTGAAATTGAAGAGATTTTTTACTCGACTTGACTCCCAAACTTACAATTTGTGTGTTAATCTTCTACAGCTACAAGCAGAGTAATATGATAAATGATTGTATCAGGTTCCGTGGGAAGTACAAGCGTTGATTGTGATTCGCTCATTTATACCTGACATCGTGTTATCCATATTTTGAAGATAGTTGGACGCCTGGCTACCGTATTAATGTTTTTTGACAGGTAAATAGGCCCACTAACGCACGATTACATTTCGATGGAAGTTAAAGATCCCGTTGTATCGTGCTCGTATAGCTTAAATTATGTCATTTGCACATAAGCAACGTTTTTTGCTCCTCAACGAAAGCTTCACTTCTCTTTAAGCCATGGCAAATAAACTTATTCTTTGCATAGCGCTTTCAGACTTATATTTTGACATTTCGACTGCGTATACGCGCGTAGTGTGCCTATTTTCGAATAAAACTTTCTGAACTATCAATATGATTCGCTGTATTATTACTTGAAGTTTGACCTTCTGCCACAAGCTTACAACAAGGAAATGATGGGGTTCATGATGGCGTTAAAAGGAGAGATCATACGAGGAAATTCATCCAGCTCTCCTGCAAATGTTTTAGTAGTAGATTTTATGCAAGAAAACCTTTGAGTAATTCAGGATGTCACAAGAGAGTGCGACAGGAGGGGCAAACGTTCTATGGTGGATTTTGTGCAAGAAAACCTTGAGTAATCAAGGATGTCACAAGAGAGTGTGTCGGGAGTGGCCAGCTTATCCGGCACATTGGCTGGGACAAACGTAACACTTCATCATAATTATGTAAGCTACATTGTTTTTACGAAACTGTAAAGTCTAGTGCAACAATATACCGTCGTTTTTATCTGTCCCATACGGTATCTTGTCGCCGCTAGGAATGTGCTAGGGAGTGATACCGTTTCAATCTCAGTTAAATCATGGATGGGACGGCATCAAGCTAAGGCTACCTGGCAACATGTCAATAGACCCACATACATCATTGTGAGATATCTTTCGTTTACATCACAAGGGTGCGGAGCTTTTGTGAATTTTAGAATATATGAGGGACTCATACAACGTGAAGTCCACCTTCGTTGTTCGAAGGAGTCGTATGCTTCTTGTACAATTGATATCGTCTCGTTACAATCTTGTATAAATTTTCGTCTTGCGCAGATTAATGTGATTCTATTAACATTGCAATGATGACATATAGCACTATAGTGTTAATTTTACACGACAAAAATTTACATCTGCGCAATATACTTGTAAAGAGCAGAGTTCGTTCGATGTCGTTGACACCTAATATGGGTAAATAATAATATCATGATAACTAACGATATTCTGTAATAATTACCTGGTCGGGTGCATGTTGAAGAAATGTGGCACAGATCCTTTCATTGCTCTATATTGGACATAATTTTCGCTAAATATGTCACCAATAGTTGGGAGACGTGCGCAATGATGGTGTGCCGGCAGCTATATATGGAACTTTTATCTCAGCATAGGAAAAGTAGCATAAAAGAGGTGCATGTTATACACTTTTTACGATAGATTTAATACACCTCTTCCTTAACCTTCTACTAATCGTCTTCGTTTAGTGGACTTACATTCAAATGTGCAAACAGCGTACTTGCAGCAAAGTGACACCTAATAACGCTTTGGTTGGTGCATTTAGCTTGTAATGGGTTAGTACAAGCTTTTTGTGCCGTTTTTGATCCTTCAATACGAGTTTGGTCATTCTAACTGTCGATAGGAATATTAGTGCCCAACGGTGGAAGAAGGTACATTCACGCTTATATGCATATACATTTACACATAATTGACTCCCCAAATCTGTTTACCCGCGCCTCTTTCAATGGATATTCGCAAGAAACGGCTCGAAGATTTACGATCCAACATAACTGTTCGTTGACTCATTCCTATAGTCTAAGGATCATTTACGCTTCGCCGCTCAAAGGTCATAAATCGCTTGTTAAAGGATAATTTGTTTAGGTTGGAGTAGATACAAAAGATGTTCACATTCCAATATCTTTGTTAAATACGCTTAACTGCTTATTCATTTTGCGCCTCGATTGACGATATTATAATTATGACCTGAGTCACGTTGTCGACGTCTAAGCGGAGACTGAAATTCTTTCTTTGTTTTTGCTCATTCAAGTATTTTATCTTTATGCCGGGCCTCACATACAATAAGATAGGGCAATAATACGAGGAAGGTGTAAGAAATTTTCAGGGAATGATGTGTGCGTGACGATGCATGAATAACGTCGTTTATGCATGTAAAGCTATACGCATTCGATCAAGTATACGAGTCAACTTTTCTCAATATTGCTTCTTAGAGGCCGCGATTTGTTTTTCGTCTGACTGTCGTCACACTTTTGGACACAAGAATACCTGTGTGATACTTAATTAGCTATTGAAGTGGTAGGGGCTTATCAAATGACCTGTATAGTTAACATTATAAGTTTGATGCGGAGAAGACCCGCAAAAAACTGCAGATCGAGAAGATAGAAAAATTGTAGGAGCAAGTATAAAAACAGCGAAATGATAAGTGGTTGATTTGGGCGTTACAAAATATCATGTTCCCTGTCGAATATCACTGACCTCATCATGAACGGCTTCGACAATCTTATATTTAAATAGTTTTGATCATGCGTTTCATGCATTACTTCCCTCAACATGACGTTTTTGACAATGTTATGCTTTACCTTGACGTCCTTGGATTTTCACTCAGTGTCTCATATAAGCAAGTATACATATGGTCGCGTACGTCGATCGGGACTATAAGAAAAATTGTATTGTCCATCAAGAAGTTGAATTTGGTCGGATGAGTTTTTCCATCGTCAACAGTAAGGTTTTGGGCACAAGTCTGTAGGGTGACCCGTAAGAGTACATTTTGTCAGTAAGACACGAGCACATATATATTTTTCGGTTATGAATAGTGACGTTGTGTATAATATTGTAAATTCCACCAACTGACGCACAATTAGTTTTTTTGGAAACCTTTCAAGATTATATAGACATATTCATGATAACAAGATGCGTTTAATCTGTCAGGACACACAAAGGGTATGATTTTATATAAGGCCATCTTTTCGATGTCCAGTAGTGACACAACTTGCTAATCGAAAATAAGTTCGTTTAGTGTCCAACTGAAACGAATGGTGTCGTTTATATCTCTTCTCGCCATAGTATAAATTTTGAATACGATGCCTGCTGAATGGTATGTCGTGACACTCCTATGTGATCCGCAGATACATGGATGTAGATCTTACAACTTATGGCCGCTTGACGTCGACGGTCAAGCGTCTACAATTCATTGCGTGGTGTACATACATTCGGTATCTTTTGCTGCAGTCACATCTCATCCATTTTAAACGTTTACATGTAAGAGATAACCATGCACATACTATCCTGACATATGAGCACGCATACAAAATATCTTTGGGTAGATTAAGTACTATGCGCTTGGGCTCGTCAACGCAATATTGTAATCGTTGAGTTAGGTGTTATACCCAGCTTCAATTTGTGTCGGTGAAGGCGCATCAGCGATATGTGAAGTCAATATATATATAGACATTTCGCACATTTGTTATTGCGATAAGGAAGGTCGCCATCGCGTCATTTTTTACGAGACTTGTACCCAAGTTACAGCATTGCGTATTGGTGTATGGTCTGAATCAATAATGAACTATATGGGGTAATTTTTAGCAAAGATCTGTACAATTACATTTCATCGCACTAACACAGCAAATTCGCCGAGTCAAGTCGTAATAGTGTAATGTCTGATAGGACAAACCATACCCTTCTCACTTAGCCCTTCCGGACCTAGTTGCAGATTTTGCCTGGCTGCCATTGTGCTGCTAAAACATTTTGAAGCCTTTCTAAGCTCATCAGCTTTATTTTTCACACTTTGTGACCTCACACCAAAGAATGGGTAGATACGATATTAGCGCTTTGATGGTTGGCCGGCATCGTAAGCTTTCGACTCGAAGCATCATCTGGCATTCAATATCGAGAGCCAGGTGCTCGTCACTAGAATTTATTTATACTATCTCTTTCATTAGTCAAATGATTTAGTACTGGACAAGACTAACCGTTGGCATCTATTGGTCTCTGGGCCGGGATCAACTTCAGCTAGTATTGTTTCTTGCTAGTAAAAAGTCCTTACCTTGATCCTACTTGGGATATTTGCGCTACAGCTAATACCGTATGCACTATATTATGCTCGTCGAGGTTTGACGGAAAGCATTTTCCAGGCCGCGCAGAGGGTCTTCGAAAGCTTTATATAAGCTTTAATGCGTACTGATTTAGGCTATATGATGAATCGTTTGCAATATTGCATATTGGTTTTGAATCGATCCCGTCCTTCGCCTGTATATCATAAACATATACATTATATAATGGTTGAGGGCGTTTCGGCACTACTTGGCGACTTAACGCGTTCATAATCATCCTTTCGACGAGGATAAATTTGATGTTCTGGCTTTCGGCGGACATAAAAGCCGAATCACCAATATGATGGACTGGACTTTGACGACCTGTACTATTCGAAACTATTTTGTTGGACTAAACTTGCAAGCCTTATCTCTCTCGAAATTGTTATCCGAGGAAGACATTTTCGGAATAAATTTTGCCGACAAAATTGATTTACTTAGCTAAATCTTTACAAGCCTGTGGTCATATCAAAAATACAACGCTGTAATTATTAAGTACTGCTTAAGAGATGTCTGTTATACAAAAACAAATCTTAGAGCTTCTATTCATCGAATACATTGATGAAATGTCGGTACGCTCTATATACACACATATGTAATTACTCGCTTCATAGGAGTTGACGTCTGTGTTGTTCATGTTGAACCAATAATCTTGTTGACGATGTAAATATCCGACAATATTCTGTAAATATACGACCATGATGCCTCGAATAAATAAGTAAGAAATCCCATTTACTAGCATTTCCCGCTGCTATGTTGACAAAGAGCTTGTCGATCGCTTCCACTCGTGAACGAGAGCGTCGTAATGATTTTTCGTTGTCATCAAGACATCGAGCGCTACAAACACATGACCTATATTGTCTCATTCAATGGTAGTCTTCGTTTGGCATCACTTTATTCGCTAACAAGTCACTAGAGCTCTTATCCTTGATATAACACGGTAGACAACTTAATATCGGTTATTTACTCGGTCTTAAAAATTGTAAAGATTCTCACCTTTTCAACGGGACAATACGCAGGTACATTTTCGAGTTACGCGTTAGCAATCAATTGATCTGCGAAGTCATTGCTCAAAAGCGCAATCAAATAAAGCGTATAATTTTCTGCGCTTGATCGATTCATCACTAAGACTTTAGTATTTAAGTGTAATATTGAGCCATATGTTACTAAGCTTACGGAAGTTTTCTTTTATCGCCTCTTCCTGGGGCAGATACGGACAGCGTAGTTCTTCACTATCTACTATTTAGCTATAATACAGCGATCTTTGAATTGATATTAGAAAACAGTGTTTTTAGCTCATTTACTTTCTTTTTCAAAATGACCATGGCCTAGGCATCTAGATATATTTAGAGGGCGTGACTTCAATCCTGACTTCTTTTGTCCTATCCACAGAGATACTTTAATGTATAGTATAGATTTACAATTTGTTCTTGTGCAGTTGTGCTAAAAATTGATCCACCAAAAAGCCCGTCAAAATCTTAATTCCTCCATTATCTTGTTTCTGGACTCTTTAATAATCAATATTATGCCTAGCTGAGGAATAAAAAGCAAAACTTATCACGTGTTTAAGGATCAAAGCTGATCCTATTCGTCGATTGAGCAGCGATAAGAGTAAAAATTAATTTGGATTGTCATCGGTTTATTTTAAAGAAATTCTTATGTGCTATTTAAATTTCTAGTAAGGTGTAGGGAATTTTCAAACGTGGTATTCCTACTTTCGACTTGATTATATAAGTCGCGAACATGTCGAGAGAAGCCGGATCAGATCGAAGTCGGCGAATCGGAACTTGACGAGTTAAGACTTGACAAAAAATATACTCGATGAGGGAATAATTGATGAGCAAAGTCTAGACGAGCCAAGACTCGACGTGGAAAGACCCGACGATAAAGCAAGATGATGATCAGTCCATCCCACTATTTATTAGTATAGTATGGCGAGGGGGAGTGAAGGAGAAAAACTTACGAGCTCTTTTGAAATCAGGTAGAGAATAAGATGTAACCAATATAGAGCAGAAATTGCCAATTCCAAGACACGTGTACACTTTTAAGGTAAGTCCGTGCGTGGACTGGATTGTGCCTGCTGTCGCCTCAAGGAGCATAGCTTGTAGAGGTCTCGATTTGGAAGCGCCAAGAGTTAAGTCGTCCCCCGGTACCGATTACACGCTTCCAGTGATATATTAGTCTCGTCTCACGGTGAGTCGGTTACCCAATAGACGGTACCGATTTAGGAATCGCGCACGGCGAGCCAGTGACCCAATAGACAGCACTGTCCAAAGAATCGTCGTGAGACGAGCCGGTGGGTCTTTAATCGAGGATATCTTATGTCTTCTAGTCGGGCGTATACTGCGCCCGATTGTGACCTGTGAAAATGCCGAAGTCTACCTTTCGGTACGATGTCACAAGAAAGGAGGAACGGAAGCTGATGAGTTTAGGCAGTCTTCTGGAAAGGAGTGTGAGTGGTTGGGTGTAATCAGCTAGGAGAGAGCCACAACTGAACCCGAAAGGGCGAACCGCGAAGGGTATTTACCCGGCGTACAAGCTTAACTGCGCCGACTAGCTTGGCAATTGTTGTGTTACTACGTTGAGACTGTATTGCCCCAGATCTGACAACTTACTATACCACATTATCGTGCTTATTGATTATAACAAAAACGTTTCTTCGCAGTTGCGGGTGCGTCTGTTGCAAGAAGTACTATCATTTACGTTGGTAGCATCTCGCGATTATCAAAGATGAGCCAAGGATCCTTGAAAGACTGATGTAGAGATATTCTAAGACACAACAGTCAATTAGGGCAAATAGCGCATCAAATAATTTATAGTATTTTTAAGAGTATAAAAATACCACGATCTGTAGAATTCTGCATGAAACGACCGTGTGTTGGGAATAACATAAGAAAAGCGGGCTGAATTGAATCTACAATGATGGATCTATATAGCTGGATTTTTAAATTGACCCCAATCGCTTTTCGATAGTTCGATACGCAGCTGAGGATATGCAATAACTTAGATCCACTTCCCCATCTCAATCTGGCGTGCTGTCGATCACTTCGCTTGATGTTTAACAAAATTGATGTGAGGCAATACGCTGTGGTAGGACTTTTAAATGATACACCAAAAGGTTTTTTGTGTGCTTATCGCAAGTGTGATTATTACGCATTACCTGATATTGTTTTAGGAGCTCTGCGTGATTTCCTAATTTGCACGCGGAGGCTTTAACGTTTGCCTGACCCCTTCATCTAATTCTTCACAATAACAAAAATATACGGGGATTAAAGATAGAGCTTTACGTCCATTCCTTGACACGTCTATAAGAACTGGTAGATAACTGAGCATGCCAGAACTAATTTCATTTAGTTTTCTGTGATACAATGATCTTCAACGCCATCGTCGATTATGAAAAGCTGCCTTAACAAGGAGGCTCTGTCGACTATCATGGACCCAGATATGTAACTTTGTAAAAATTCTTTGTCGATGCACATCTGTCGATAAAACAGCGACATTATTGTGCTTTCGGCTCAATGGTTCGAACTACTAAGATTCTTGACACCCGCGCGCTTCACGCCATCGTCATTATTGTGATTTTGTCTCAATAGTTTGTACTTCTAAGATCCTTGACACCGCACGAGCTATTGTTAGAAGCATGTTTCATGAAGCAAGTACGTATATTTTTTATTACTTTTAATCTCAGCTTGCACGAAGATGGCAACTTCGTGGATAGCTCGTCCTCTATTATAGTAGATATTTGGAGTCTGAAATCGAATCACACACGGTGGTGAGCATTCTTGTGACCGCACACCAGTCTACACCGCTTGGACAGATCAAACCTCTACGCGTAATGTGGAAGCGTTCTGCATTCATTGAATCCATAGGTCTGTAGTTCTTACACAAAAACACAGAAGTGACAACATGTATGGCATATCACTTCGCTTAAAATGCAGATATTGGAATCGGACCTACACTGACAATTATTTGCAGTAAGGCGCCTCGAACCTTCACGTACAATAGAGTACAGAGGCCTCGACAACTTCCGATATTGTTTGTCTAATGCTATATCGAACTTGTTTTTTATATCTATTACCATTCACATAAATCTCCTAAAAACAAGTATTGATCGTACTTATTCACCAAAAGAAACTGTTTATGTACTATATTACCTTTGCAAGCGTCCATCCTTCATTTAGTTCTTCGTTAGTTAGTATGGTAACTTATATGAAACCTATATAATTCAGTCACTAGATAACGCATTCTTGAGTAATGGTCAGATTTCTGCAAGAATACTAGTCGCTTGAATATTGTTTGTTGTCAATGTCATGAAATGAGTTAGCTAAATTTCGTGAAGAGTTCAATTTCGCACGCAAATGTGTGATTATAGTCTTTTATAAAATCATACGATGATCTATCGTCGTTATACATTAACGAAAGATTAAAGCTTATATTATTTCGCTTATCTCCATAATGTAGGTGAGTAGGATATGTGCGTAATGTGCCTTGCTCGTTCACACAGCACCGTATTGTTAAGTGGTATTAGTAATTAAAAATTGAAGTGGTGAAACACCGACCATCATGCTACTGATCGATCTGTGTTTCAACATAGTAATTAATCCTTGTAGGTCATCACATTCATTCACTCAAATGATTATCAAGTCGGATCCTAATTGTGTGCGTTTACCCTCTCCATTGCCTTCATAAGTTTTGTTAATTTATAATTATCTTGCTGAAGAAATACAAATATATCATATGTCACATACGACGAGGTCAACTGACGTTTGACATCAGTTATTAGATAAGCTAGCACTGCCAATAGGAAACCGTAAGCATGGGTGATATTCCGTTTTTCTGGTAGATATACCTATCGATATCTGTGTAGCATGTCAAATAAGTGTCACTTTGCAGTGCGATATTTATTATTGGTATTATTCAGGTCAGATCAACTAGCCATATTATTTAATATCAAAGGAAAACCTAGCCACATTTTACATTCTTCACATATCTTTTTACAATCCATTTGTGGTTTTAGAAGCAGCATACGTTTTTTCTCCGACAAGGTGGGTAGCGGAGCTATTACTGCTCCTTACCAGAAGAAGGATTTCTGCTACGTGAGCAAGGTAGTTCTTAACAAGATCTCAACTCTACGAGTAAACGAGCTTACAGCTCTAGGTACTTGGTCATGGGACCTAACGATTCAGCGAATCGACTGCACAACGAACTCAGTATTCTATGCCTTAACAAGGCTTGAGTCTTCTTATGACCGGAGACGCCTGAGGAAGGCACGTGTTTTTAACGGAACAAAAGGGGAATCGAACTTTATTTTGTTTTATATAAAAGGACACCTTAGACAAAACGTACCTAATCCAGACACTAATGCTCTAATTAGTACCTATTTTAAGATCTTTTATTTTGTGGCTGAACACACTTCAGCTGTAACGGGGCACACCCTTGCGTGAACTTAACGCAAGGGTATCGTACCCCGACAAGCGTACACGAGGCAAACGAGGAAGCGTAGATGAGGGAAAAGTAAAATTGTTATATTAATATAATTAAGTCTATAACCACTGTCTCTCTGTTTGACTTAACTTAATTATGCTAATCTAACTGAATGTATGACGACGTCTACTCACCACTCATTGTGCGCGTCTTGAGGCGATTGGTGGGTTGATATCATCAAGACATCAACCAGTGAACAGACACTTTGGCCGACCCATCAATATCACCACTATTGGTGATATTGTTCAAAGAATATTCAACATATATTCTTTATTGTCATTGTTTCACTAAAATGACATCTTTCATGTAACGGGCTGCCCTGTTACATCACCTCCCTTATCTAATAGTCATCGTGTGACTATCAAAAATATGGCGGCCACCCGTTGGGCACCTTTGGGACAGGGAGCACTTGTTGGGTCCGTTCCATTCACTTTCCACCCGACCTCGAGTAGTTAACATGTCTATGCGGGGTGACTCAAGAGACGCACATCCCGCTGCTGTGCCAGCCTCTGCGGCCGACGATTCGTCGTCTGCTGCTCTCTCTCCGCCTGCAGCAACAGGTGCTGCAGGTGCACGCGGCTCCTCACCGCGTGCGCATGATGACCCTGACGTTGAGGTCATCTATTCTGGCGGGTCAGACGTGTCTGACTCGGGCAATGCTCCAGAGGCGTCTCGCTCACCGGCGACGCCTCAGTATTCGCCAAGGCCACTGCCGAACGAACGGACTGGTGATTTGCAACACAGTCTGTTCGGCAGTGATGATGAGTCTGATGATGATTCTGATTGATCATCACCGCGATCAGCTCGTGCTCCTTCGCACGAGCGACTTGACGATGGTGCAAGCCATCGTCATCCTGACAACCGTGGTACCGAAACATGTACCACATTGAAGCGTGATGAGCTGAAGCCGTGGCGTTTGCCTGAACGGCTCATCAATGGCTTGTCTCACGAGACAAGCCAACACCATCGAA
The DNA here is from genome assembly GCA_947650285.1 of Hyaloperonospora brassicae. Lineage (NCBI taxonomy): Eukaryota > Oomycota > Peronosporomycetes > Peronosporales > Peronosporaceae > Hyaloperonospora > Hyaloperonospora brassicae. Next base: position 116,035 of record CANTFL010000254.1, on the reverse strand, counting down.
TTCCTTTATTCGATGCAACTGAGCTATATCGCTTAAGTCCCATCGCGAGCAACTTTTACGCTAAGAAAGACTTTTTCTCGATGTCTTTCTTAAACATCGATGGTAATACAGCAATCAAAAGCGTGACAAGACCTCGCTTTTGGCTACGTGGAACGCTTTCGTCCAAAACGTAAAGAATTTTGGACGAGAAGGGTGGCTCAAGAAACTTAAGGCGACACGCCTCAGGTTCGAAAAGCGAACGCCAACCGGTGCCAAGTACCAATTGCATCGTTTGTCGAGTGAGGCAGACACTCCTTGCCTCACTTGAAGAGATCCTTGTGCGAGTTGTGTTGACAACTCTCAACGTGCACATAGGGACGTGAATTCCCTAAGTTCGCCCTGGGGAAGGGCACACATTTCGGCTGAGATGCGGGACGCGATTGCAAACTTGCAATCCGTCTACAAACGCCAAAAGCTTGTGTTTACCGATGGTCCCTCGGACCAATCGGATAAGTCTCGTCATACTGGCGGACGAGACCTTCAACGTCCATCAACAGCTGAGAGCGGGGCTCCCAGCTGTTCCAAGAGGGTGGATACCCCGCCACTGGACGAGATAGCTCGTCCTTGATCCTGAATCGTCACGGTGGTTCAAGATACGCTCCACTAGAAAGCGTTGACCACCGTGTGAGTCCATCAAAGGATGTGGCGGAGGAGGAAAGATCTCCTCCAGATGATTCGGTTCACCATCTCGACCCTTACTATATGGATCGCGCAATCGATGAATTGCGCGATGACTTGAAGCACGAGCGCGACCGGCGCTACGCTTTGACTGATACCGTGCGGAAGAACGGCAAGGATCGAGAGCCTGATCGGGCTAGAGACCGCGCCGATTACGCCACAGCGCAGCTTCAGGTCGAGCGGGATGTCCGCTCCCTTTTCGGCGAGCTGGCGACAGCCCGCGGGGAGATATCTCGGTCGCGTTCTGAGTTCTCTTATCTGCGCGACCAGACGGATCGTCTGGAGCGCGAACGCAAGAACTTGATGGACGTTCTAGAATGTGGGGACTATCTTCATCGGAAGAAGAAGGCTCGTACCGACAGTACGGTCTGAGTTGCCCCACGTAAAACGTAGGATGTGTGCGCATCTTACGTGGCAATTCGATCGTGTATGCATTGCCCTTGCGATGCAACACTCGAAATGGCCCAATGTACTTTGGCAGTAGTTTACGACTACCGACATTAGTGACTGCATGTCCAGGTAAATTTACCGTAGACAGTAGTACTAAGTCGTTAATCTTAAATGAAAGAACATTTGCTCTTCCATTCTTGTCTGCGTTTTGTTTCTGGCGGTCACCCGCATTTGCGATGGAGTCCTGAACAAAACGGACTACCGCCTCTTGAGTCATCAGGAAGTTCTCTGATGACTCGTTATTTTATCTTTCAGTGCGCTTCGTGCGCACTGCTAAAGGTTCTTCTCTTCTTCAGCGAGGTTGTCTTCTTCCTCGCTGGAATAATCATTGACGATACTGAATATACCAGCATCATCATCCGAGTCAATAATAGCGTCGTCGCTATTACTGAGGTGATCTTCTTCATCGATGTCGACCTGATCGACATCGGCATCATACGTGAAAACGTTAGCGTCGACACGTGATGAGCAAGAGCCAAAACGGTTTTTGCTCGAGCGAGTCCCCCCCTCATCCAAGAGTCACACTCTAGAAGGGTGGGCACACGTGGATGGCGTAGGCCATTTACGTAAAACGGTGTGTGATGTGTGGAAGCATGCACCGAATTGTTGATGGCGAATTCCACCATGGGTAGGAATTCGCTCCAGCTTGGAAACAAGTGGACGTATCCTCGAAGGATCTCTTCGAGGACACGGTTCGCACGTTCCTTCTGAACATCTGTTTTCGGATGGTCAGAAGTAGACATCTTCGATCGTGTTCCGAGAGAACAGAACACGGTTTGCCAAAATGCCGCCGTGAACCGAGGGTCACGGTCGGATACGAGTTCACGGGGTAACCCGTGGAGTCTAAAGACCGTGTCTAGAAAGACACGAGCACAACCTTGAGCCTTGATTGACTCAGGGACAGCAGCAATATGCACCATCTTGCTGAATCGGTCAACAAACACAAGAATACCATTATTCTTGTGAGCGTCTTAGGGAAAACCGAAGACGAAGCCCATTAAAACGGACTGCCAGCACTCTGTCAGAACAGGCAGAGGCTGCAATGGCGTACGGAATGAAGGAATAGGCTTCACCCGTTGACAAACCTCGCAATCACGTATGTACTTGCGTACAAACTGATACTGGCGTGGCCAGTAAAATTCACGACTTACCGTGAGGTCAGTCTTTTTTCTACCACGATGGCCGCCTGTCGGGGCATCGTGACACTCATACATGATGCGTAAACGCAAATCATGATGAGCGGGTACGACGACGCGAGGCGTGTCGTCGGCAACAGCTGTATACTACAGCAATCCGTTGCGTGTACTATACCTATGAGGATCGATACAAAGCTGGTAAATCCCTTATGGATTTACTGGATGGATTTACCAGATGATCCATCAATCGCAGAAGATCCTTATCTTCCGCGTATGCTTTTCGTACGTCGTCAAGTAAACTTGACGACGGGATACTGACTGACAGTGTCGCAACAGTGGGCTTATCCTCACTGTTGATTTGTGCGTCCGGCTCGAAATCGGGCCGGCGCGAAAGCACATCAGCGACGACATTGAGTCGTCCTGGTTTATACTCCACGGAGAAGTTATACTCCGCGAAGAAAGACAGCCACCTCGCCATCCTTTGCGAGAGGTGTAGGCTGTTTCCGGCCGTGCGTAATGACGCATGGTCCGTATAGACAACTAACGGTCTATCTCCGAGGAGATAGACGCGAAACTTATCCAGTGCGTACTTCACGGCAAGGAGTTCCTTGTCATGCACTGGGTAATTAAGCTCAGCTGCTTGCAGCTGACGCGACTGATAACAGAAGAGGCTCTCCGCGCCATCTGCATCGAACTGCATTAACGCACAACCGATTGCAAAGTCGCTGGCGTCACAGACCACATGAAATGGTCTGTCCTGATCTGCAATCGCCAAGATCGGCGACTGCATCAATCTCCGCTTGATACCTTCAAAGGAACGCTGGCACTCAGCGTTCCATGACCATTTGACATCTTTCTTGAACAAGCAAAAAAGATGTACCGTCATCTCGGCGTAATTGCGCGAGTACTTGTGCAAGTACGCCGCTAAACCAAGGAACACTCTTAGTCCCTTGCCATCGACTGGCACTGGCCAGTCGGTGATCGCCTTGATCTTTTCGGGATCAGGGCGTACGCCGTGTTTACCCACGATGCACCCAAGAAGTGGTATTTCGCTCGCCGCGAATATACACTTCTTGAGGTTGGCGTACAACTTATGCTTGCGCATAAATTGAAGAACCTGACGAACGTGAGCTCTGTGAACTTCAACGTCCGTCTTTCCGTCCATAGCCCGACTATGGACGAACACATCATCGAAATAACTCGTTGCGAAATCACGCACCGGTCTCAACAGATTTGTAACACATCTGTTGAACGTTGCAGGGGCATTGCTCAGCCCCTGTGACATCACTAGCCACTCCCACAGCATACCGCTGGGGGTACTCACTGCTGTGTACGGGATGTCCCGTTCACGCATGAGGATATGATGGAATCGATCCATCAGATTCATGGACGAAAAGATGGTACTCTTTGACATACCATCTATGATTACGTTCTTTCCTGGTATCGACGTCTGAGCCGGTACCGTTGCAGCATTCAATTTGTTTAATGCGTGCACTATCCGCCATCCTCCTGTGGCCTTTCGCACACAGAAGGCCGGAGAGCTGTGAAGGGATGTCTATTCCCTTATATGACCGCTGCTAAGCGATCGGCAAAGAACTTGTCGATTGCTAATACTTGTTCACGAGGCAGTGGCCACTGCTTCAAGAACCAGTACTTCGAGCCCGGTTTAGGCTCGATCTCGTGTCGAGTGCCTTTGTCCTTAGACAACTCGCAAGGCACGGATTCAGGGAACACATCCTTGACTTCGATCAAATCCTTATACAAAGGATTTGCCTGAAGTGACTCCCAGGATTGAGACGTGTATCGCTCAATCCGAGTCTTCTAATCGATAACACTGTCGTCCATCGATGAACTGCTGAGAACCCGTTCGCTCTCAGCAAATACTGTCGCCGACCGAATATCGGCCACATACTCATCCTCTGTGGCGAGTATGCAGATCTGCTTGACTTTGCCACTACGACGATCACGCAAGAACCGTTTCGGTTCTAGCGTTGGCAACTGAGTTATCTCCGAAGTTAACTTCGGAGGCACAATCAGATCAAGCGTATAAGCGCCTACGCTTGATCCGTCATTAACCAAGACGTTCAACGTCTCGGTTACTTCCTGGGAACTTCTTTCCACAGGTTGCTGAGGGCCTGATCCCTCAGCAAGTGACTCTTGAGGAATTCCTTCCTCAAGTACGTGGGTACTTATTCCCTCGACGTCTTCTGACTGTGGCTGTGCAACCACAGTCAGGGACCGATCCTCTACGGTCGACTCTCCAGTCGACCTAGGATGTCCATGTTGCCCTTTAAAGGCAAGAGGTTTCTTTTGTCTAAGATGCTTCCCGCTAGGCATGCATCCATGTCCCGGTCCACTCGACTTATTCGAGTGGTGGACCTTCGGCGCAGCCGGTACTTCTGTACAGCCGCTGGGAGCTTGCTCCACAGTGTAGTGATCAACTACACTGTGATCTTGTGCAGTTGTGCTAACGACCGTACCACAAGTGAGGCCATCGCACTCACTCGCAGTACATCCACACGCTTGTGGACGCTCCATGACGTTCATCATATGACCATCTGATGTACAAGCGGCAGGCATCTTCACGGATCGATGCTGTCAGCTCACTCTTGGTTCGTACCTTCTGAGCCAAGGCAATCCCAGGATGACATCAAATTTGTCATCCAGATCCAGTACGATGAAGTCATCATCGTACTGTTCGCCTTCTAACGTGTAGTGGATTCCTACAACACATTTCTCAACGGTAATCGATGCGCCTGTTTCAAGGCGCACCGTCATCCTCGTGAGGGGGAATGTCGCGCTCAACGAACTTGAGCCTACGAACCTCTAGTGAATGGCGACGAACAAAGTTGTTCGACGCCCCACAGTCCACTAGGGCACGAAACGACGAATCATTTGTCGCTTCCAACTTCAAGGTGATGAGCGAAACGTCATCACCAGGTGCAGAGACACACAATGATTGTGTATCTGGAGCAACTTTCGTCAAGAGGTTTGCAAATTCTATTGAGGTTGCTGGAACAGTTGGGCGCTCCGCCCCTACTGACCCCGACCATTTTTTGATGGTCCTTCTCGCTGTTGCGGCATCGCAACAGCGCTGGACCCACGTCCATTGTCCTTCTTGGCGAATGGTCGTCCATTTCGCTCAGTACTGTTTGGTACTGGGCGTGGAGCACTACACTCGTATGCGTAGTGCCCTAACTTCTGACAGCGATTGCACCTCTGCAATCGCTTGTTGTTTGAAGAGCGAGGTCTCTCGCTCTCAACATAGTAGAGGTCCATTGGTTCTGGACCTCCGATCTCTTGTCGTCTTAGTGGACGATAAGAGTTTGAGCTAGCATGATCCTGTCTCATGCATAAGTCTTCCTGTTTCGCGGCTGATATCGCATCTTCCAGAGTATTCAGCTAAAGGCGGAATAGGTGGCTCCTGACGGGCCCTTCTGCGAGCCCTTGCATGAACACCGTAATTAACGTGTGTTCATGGACTGGGTTAGCAGTTATACTACTCGCTAAAAGTCGTATATGTTGTGCGTAAGCGTGCACATCACGCTTACCCTGCTTGAGTTTCAGGAGCTCTGAACGAGCCCTGAACTCAGCCCGTGGCGGCTCAAACGTTTGTCTGGGCCGGGACTTGAAGTCATCTAGCGACCTAAACACATTTGGGTCGCTACTCTCGAGCCCCAGGGACCAAGTTTTGGCACGCCCTGCCAAGTGGGTCTGAGCAAATGTGATTTTCGTTTGCTCATCTTCGACACGACGAGCCCTTAAGGCTCTGTCGAGTTCGACAAACCATAGTAACAGGGAGTCCTCCGGGACTCCACTGTACTTGGAGATGTCAACCTTCATGGCTTCGGGACGACGCGCATGTGCCGTCCCGCCCACAGCAGCATGGAATTGCTGCTGCCTCAACAGCTCTGTCTGTTGAGCACCGAGTTCTCTCAACTGCTCGGCCTGTTGAGAGCCTTGCTGGTGAAGCAAGACTACTTTCTCCCTTTCGGCGACAAATTCATTTTGAATGAACCTGGCTATAGAGGCATGTTGTTGGCCTCTGTCTAGAGACTCCAACATGGCGCTAATGGCGAACTCGCCTACGGTAGAACTCATTCGTTCTACCGCACCCCATTCTATGTCACTCAAATGAATAAACCCTTCACGCGTGGCGTGAAAGGTCTCTTCATCATCCAACATGTTCATGTTGGATGTTGTGGTTATTGGAAGGACTACAAAGTGCTACCAGGTGTAACGGGGCACACCCATGCGTGAACTTAACGCAAGGGTATCGTACCCCGACAAGCGTACACGAGGCAAACGAGGAAGCGTAGATGAGGGAAAAGTAAGACTGTTATATAAACATAATTAAGTCTATAACCACTGTCTCTCTGTTTGACTTAACTTAATTATGCTAATCTAACTGAATGTATGACGACGTCTACTCACCACTCATTGCGCGCGTCTTGCGGCGATTGGTGGATAAAGATGGTTGATACAATGGCCTTTGTCAACCAATAAGAGAAGCGGTGCCAAATATCACCGTTAACGGTAATATTCTCTCAGCATTTACCTTACCAAGTATAAATATTGGCGGATATAACGATTGAAGGGAATATTCTCATTGACCCGATGTGGTGTGAATGAGATGTAACGCAATTACACCATTACGACCAGTGGTGAGCAAAACCCGAGTTTTCTTTTCTGGCCGATACGTCGGGTGATCGGCTTTCATATGAAAAACCCGATTTTGTCATGATTTTATTTCAATGGGTCGATACTCTATCAAATGGTCTACGCCGTCGCATTTTCTTCGACGTCGCTCTCCGTGTCACTGCCGTACTTGTCACTGTATGCTTCTGGTGAGTTGTAGGAAATTCCACTGTCCGACTGCTAGGGTTGTAGCTGGACATTGTGGGAATTTGAGGAGCTGAGTTTCTAAGTGAGGAAAGAAGATATCCGTCTAGTGTTCTACGGTCGACGCCGAGGATCCCTTTTTTGACCAACAGAAAAAATGTTTCCAATTTGCTATTGAGTCTCGTAGTAACTAGGGGTGAAGGGAGGTCGCGCAACAAAGGAATATGGTGTTTTCAGGGGTCAAGACTTCCCTCAGCACGACGTGCGAAAAAAGCCATAAAACAAAATTCCCGCCGAACCAAATTAGTCGGGGGGGTTTAAAACCCCGACAAAACCCGATGGAAAAAACCCATGTCATGCCAGCTCGGATTACGACAGGGGTCGTCGCACTAAGGCGCAGCGTTCGGTTGTAGTTACCACTAAATGACCAAGCAACACATTCTTTGCAGCAATCGAAAAGACGATGGCTGATAATGGTGCATATCGATTTGGTAGTGGTCTTTTTGCCATGTCGCCACAGAGGGTTGTACGCGAGACAAACGGTAACAAGGAAGCAAGCTGACACTGTGATGTTATAGTTCCAATGCCGAAGAAGGCAAATTGGACTACGATTTGGCACATCTAATGATCCGCTCAATCAGCTTTGCAACAAAGCGAAATCGAAATGTAGCGAGTCGTCTCGAGTCGGAATTAGTGACCGACATACAAATGATGGAATCTCACGTTGGTACGTTATCAAGGATACTGATTGATGGCAGTACGCATAGTTTGGCAACAGCTTCGAAAACATGGCGAGCATCTCCTCCCTTTGCGACTGACGACATGGTAGCAAAGATATCTAGCTCCTACTTCCACTGGTCAATACAGCAATCGACACTACTCAGAGCCTCCGAAAGTGTAGATACCGTGACAGCGTACAAAAGTATACTTACACATGTTGGCAATTATCGTTCGCCGTATGCTAAATGCGCATTCCAATGTGCAGACAAAACAAACTTCCACTGCTATGATGGGCAAATCATTACGCACATCGAACAAGCGACGCAAACGTAGGTCTATTAATCTTTTTGGCAACATGAGTTTGATACGCGGTCAGGTAATGTACGACTCGATGTGACTCACTATACAACACGATGTGTTTAGAGCTGGTGTAACTGGCGAGTGTGCTGTTTCTACAAGAACACCCTGACGTTTGAGCTCACGTTGTGACAGCAGTACTGTAGTCTCAACGAAATGTTGTATTTCGATTTATACCGCTTGGAGTAATATCTCATGGGCCATATCTTCCTCATCTGCGATTCTAGATTTGATTGGAGATTGAGTATATCAAGAAGTAGTTTGACTCGAGAATATTACCGGCTAGTTTCGACGATGCTGATTCGGTAGGCGTGCATGAGCTGAGCGTATTTATCAATCATTCTATAAAACAAACACAAGAGGATGCCGAAGTAGGGCACTTCCGCTACAATGAGGATGTTGAACAAGATTGTGGAATCATCAAGGACAATTCCCGCAAGGAGTCGAAACCACTTGGCTTTCCTGCACATATGACTTCATCTGCTTTATTTATTAAACGAATGGCGCTTTCTTCCACGCGCACAAGCTTCAGCGAATGCACACGAATTAGGACTCAATGAACCGCTCACAAGCTATCACGGCAGTCGTTTTGCTGTTTGTGGCCATCCACTTGCAGTATCTTACCGGTAAAGTCAGCCGACCCATCTCAAACGCCCGATACGCGTGCTAAATAGTACCTGTCGAAGGCAGAGATCGATTCTTTCATAAATGTCTAGGCCCATTCCCTTTGTCTATGCATTATCCATACAATTCGCGTTAGCCTTCACGCTTGGCATTTGCCAATATCACAAGAGGACACAGTCAAGTCTGGTGGCAGCGACAGTATTGTGCACGTTGCAGCCAACAGGACACTGCTGCTTTGACCATTTTGATCGCATCAAGCGACAAGCCATTCCTTTCCGCAGTGTCAGACGTGTTCGAGTCGACATAGAGAGCCGCGACAAAATTCGCGCAACCCCCACAGTCTATGTCACCTGATCAACGGTAGAGGTCTTGGTCATCGCGGGCTCTCCGGGCGACAATTGCAGAGGTCTGGGCAAATCGACCATCGCAGTTTCATCTCCCAATCTCACGTGTCTCTCCTGGATTCATTAGCATCCAGTGTCGGTCGACTTGCGATCCTTCAGCTCGGGAATAATCAGCTGAATCTCTGCGTGTATAGGAAAGCCACCTATTGTCGTCTTTCCCGCTTGATTATCGGCTTCATCACGAAGCGAGAGTGTTCATGCCGTCAAGGCAAATCCCTCATCGGCCAGACCGTCTGGGAGCACACCGGCTTTGTATTGTTCGCACCTGTTTCGTGACTTGCGAGTCCGGGAGCTCGTCGATGCTATACCCGACTCGCACGCGGGTGCGTCCAGCACGTCTGTCAACCATAGGACTTGCAGTACCACTTGTTCTGACACGCTGAATGCCGACGTAAAGCTCACGGTCGCATCTGATCAGATGACATTCATGATGACTTGGGCACGATTGTAACAGACGCGTTTCTTAACTGTCCACGACGAAGAGAAGTGAGAGAAAAACATCAGGCTCTGCGAAGAAAAGAGGGTCAAGTCAAGTGGCTACGCACGTACGCACGATCCTCCTCGAGTCCATCGCGGTCCACATCGACGCAATCGCACCACTGGATCCAATAAGTATCGTCATCTCCCCCCCTGTGTCTGCTGTCCAGTTAGTCCCTTTTCGCTGCACGAGGGCGGCCGGACGATTCAGTGCGCCCGTCTGGTCTCTTGTCCTTTTTTGTCCGACGGCGGCTGATCCCTGGGACAAGCAGACGCCAATAGCTCCTGACTGGCGCAGGCGCTCGGCACGCAGGAAAAGGCCACTCGTGAATTCCACGACCCGCGACGCCATAGTAACGCTGCGACGCGACGCGGTCGCTGCTGCCGTTTGTCGAACGTCAATGGATCGCGCGCCACTCGTTGCCAGTGCCAAAGTCGGCGCCTCGTCGGGACTCAAAGCCGAGAGCAGCAGCAGCAGTCCCAATCGCCTCACGTATGTGTCGCTCCCCCTGCGTGTCGCGCGTGATGCCACGCGGGACAAGACGATCTTTCGCTGCACGTTTCCAGGCTGTGGGCGCGAGTTTCAGCTCAAGGGGAACCTCAAGCGGCACCTGAACATCCACAAAGGCGACAAGAAGTTCGCCTGCAAGTTCTGCGCCAAGCGGTTCTTGCGCAAAGCCGACATGGAAGTGCACTATCGCGTGCACACGGGCGAGAAGCCCTATCGCTGCAAATATCAAGAGTGCGGCAAGTGCTTTGCCCGGCGGTCGGACCTCCTGAGTCACGAGCGCACGCACACGTACGTCCTCCAGTCACGAGCACACTGTCCTCTTCTTTATCGTCGTTGTCGTCTTGAGTTCCTGTTCGTCTCTCGTGTGCTGTCGGTATCTATTCGTCGCGATGAACTCATAGCTGACAGTGGCTTCTCTGTGTCTTCGTCTGTAGAGGCAGAAAGCCCTATGCCTGCGCGTTCCCTGGCTGTGACCGCAGCTTTGCCCGCAAGTTCGACCTCCACAAGCACCAGCGGCTCCACGAAGACCAAACCGACATTGGCAAAGTCAGGACCAAGAAGCGCAAACTCTCGCCGTGTCAAGCGGATCTAGCGACCCGTGCAGCGAGTTGCGACTGTCCGAACGACGTTGCGACGCCGTTTGTAGGCGGTGCAACGTCCACGAGCGCAGCGCTGTCAGCCGATGTGCTGGTAACACCTGCAGCAGCGTCAGCGTCAGCCGCGATGAAGACGTCCGTGTCGATCCCTGGCAAATTTGCTGCTGGTCGTCGCAAGAGCGCCGCGACGGCTGCGTGCTCAAACACTCCGACGAGGCCGAAGCGCTACGAGCTCACGTGCCCCGAGAACCACATCCACTCGCCACCCGCGTGTCTCGCAGCGCTGTCGTCGCTGGACGCCTTCTTGTTGTCGCAGGAGACGCTAGACCTGTCGCGGCCGTACTCGCTCGACGCGTTCTCGTCGCACTGTCCGTCGACGACGATCGGCACCAGTTGCTGTCCCGCGCATCTCGAGCTGAGACCTCCTCGACCCGAAGAAGGCACTCGAGTCTTTGCTGGGTCCAAAATGCTCAGTGCATCGCCGGCCGTGGAGTCGCTCTTTACCACTCCGTTCATGCCGGGGCCAGCAATGCCAGCGAGCGACGCACCTCCTGCTGCCGTGCAGTCGAATGCGACGGACGGAATCGCGTACACGAACGCTTCGCTGACTGCACTGCCGCTGTGTCGACCGCTGGACACCTCGACGGTGGACCAGACAGACTCAAAGTCGAAATTGGCTCTACTTGTGCCAAACACCGCCGGCGACGATTCGATCCTCGACCCGAACAAACTGCTGTCCAGCTCACCTCGCGACGTACCGCCGAACGGTACTCCAGCAACGACGTCCCCGCTCGAGTCGCTCGTCAACTTTGGCGACAACAGTTTACTTGACGCGACCACGCGCACTGCCGCACGCGCTTCCACCGCCAAACCGGTCAAGTCTGCTGCCGACAAGCGATGTCTGTCCATGCCCACGTCGTCGCTCTTGGACTATTCACGCCACAATCGCACGTGTGGCCACTTGTCCATCCAGCATGGCAACCACCGCGACTACGTGGTGCAGAACCACCTCGTGTGCCAAGACAGCGTGACGCGACTTGGGGTCGTGCAGCGCACGTCTGCGAACGCCGAGGCCAATACTGCCGTTGGCGGGTCGTTGGGCAAGTGCACGTTGCCCCGGGATACCCATCGACCCGGTTGTGGCCATCTGCCCGTGCGGCACAATGACCACATTGACTACGTCGTCGAGGACAACTTGGTGTGCCAGCAGGCGAGTTGGTTCGAGGACGATACGCTGGAGCTGCTGGGGGACGATTTCTGGGACTTTTACGGGGCGATCGACGCCTTCCCGACAAATTGAGGAGAGCGTAAGTGTGGGTATGTGGGGCGGGTGGGTGGGTGGCGCGCTAGCTGTGTGCACCCAAAGGGCGAAACGCTGATTGTATTTTGCTTGCAAACATGTTAGCTGTTGTAAAATGGCGACAGCGACCTCGTCGACCACGTAGTTGTACTCTTCGACCACTTTGTTTCCGTCTTCTAGTTCGGTCCCGTCAAGTGCATACCTTCGCCGCCTGTGGCGTTGTTGCCACGGTATCGAGCGACGCGGTACGACGGGTTGAACGCCCACGACAGCGCGTTCAGCAGGCCCTGCGAGTAAAAGCACAGCTCCGACACGTAGAGGCAAAAGCCCGACGTGACCCACTCTGCGCCAAAGACGTGTAGCCAGCCGAATAGCGTCGGCAGGAAGAAGGCAGCAACGGTCGCGACGCAGCTGGAGAGTAGTTGTCCGCTCGTACGACGTGGACCTTCCGCTTGCGGCGGGAGCGACTGCGCACCGGAGCCAGTGGCCGCAAGGTACACTGCCGCTCCGGCAAATGAGACTGCGGCCGCCGCTGGTACGTAGAACAAGAAGACGCGAGCCCACGTGGGGCTGTGGCCAATATAGCAGGCTCGACAGGGGCCAGCGCCGTCGGGCAGGAAGCCAATCACGCCCGTGAACAACGAGAACGTTCCTGTAAATGCCGCGACGCACCAAATGACAACGTGGTACGCGACCTTGAGCTCCACCGTGCTGGACCGAGTCCAGCGCACTGCACGAATCAGCTCCAGTCCAACTGCAGCGCTGAGGAACAAGGTGGCAGTGCCCAAAAACTGCTGCGTGCTCTTGAGGAGCGCGCAGAAAAACACATGCGCCTGGTGGGCTCGCCAAACGCCGGCAATCCATAGCGTCAGGTTGTAGCCCAGCGTGCAGACAGACAGCCAGAAGAACAACGTGAACGAGTGGAAGCTGCGCAGCACTGGGTACTGCACAAACGACGACACGACAAAGCCCGAGCCGAGGAGCGAGAGGCCCGACAAGAAGAGCACCAGTACAGCGTGCGTGTCCATGTCGTACATGTTGAAGCTGTTCTCGAAGAACGGCGACGATTGCTGCTGCGACGACGGCAGGTCGTTGTCGTTGCGGTGCACGGCAGTGTCTCGTGTGTCAATGCCGCACAGCGTCGAGTTCGCTGGACAGGCAAAGCCCACCTGTTTCTTCTCAACGTCGTACAGCGAGTAGAACTTTTTCATAAACACGTCGCCGAGCACCCACATGTCCTGGCCACTCGGTTGCACAAGCACAATGCACGTGACGCCCACACACAGCGTGTAGTCTGCGCCGTCCAGCACGTAAAAGTGCCGGTTGCCCACGCCAATGCGCAGCGGCGGGAAGTCCTCCGACGCACACAGAAAGCACTGGAAGCCGTACTGCACAAAGCCGCAGTAGCAGCCGCGATTCTGGGCAAACGTCGCGACTTCGTACAGGAAGTTCAAGTACAGCGTTCCGGGGATGCCAATGAGCGACGTGCCCGAGTCGACAAACGCCACGCAGCCCCGTGCGCACGCGTTCTCGTGGTTCCCGACCGTGACGCTGTGGAGCGCGATGCGCCAAAACGTCCATTGGCCAAACTGCGGCAACACGTCTGTCCGTTGCCATGTGGCGTCGAGCGCCTGCATGAGCTCTGCGTCGTAGCCGCCCACGTGCAGCTCCGAGCCGCTCGTGTTCGGGTCGGGGCTCAAGTAGAACGCAAACACCGCGTCGAGCTCGGGGTACTGCGCGAGAAGCGCAAAGAACAGCGGCGGGTGCGAAAACGTCGAGAGGCCGTCGAACGCCAACCCCAAGAGGCCGTCGGCGCGCATCTTCGCCATCGACTCTTCTTCGATCGTGACGATCCCGACGCTCGCGTCGCGCACGCGGAACTGCGCGACGTGCACGACGTCCTGCCCAAAGTGGCCGCTCACTTTGCCGCTGCCGTACTGCACATCGAACGCGCGGCGTCGCCGCGATGTGTCATTGTCCGTAAACGTGCGCGACGCCGTGTGGTCGTAGCGCCGGTCGCCGGCACAGGCGGCGCACGTGATCCCGGGCACCCACAAGTCGCTCGAGCCCGTGTCAAAGCACACCAACAGCTCCTGCGGCGGTGTACCGATCGTCACGGGCCCGTAGAACTGAAACTCCATAAAGTTCTCGAGCGGCACGTGGCCCTGCGCGCGCACGTCGCGGCGCTCGTGGTGCGTGTGCCGCAGCAGCAGCTGCAGCTGCGCTGCGTCTGTATCGTCGGCGCTCGTGCGGTTGCTGTCGTCGTGCGCGAGCGTCGCCAGGCGACTCAACGCGCGGGTAACAGCGTCGTCCGCGTCGAGACGCGGCGGCGTGTGGAACTGCAAGAGGTCGCGGGCGCTGCGCTGCGTGGACGTGGCGGTGAGCGGGACGCGCAGGAGCGCTGTCGCGACGTGCGGCAGGAGGAGCGTGAGCGCCATGAGCAGCAGCAGCTGCCGCCGCACGGCATAAGTGGCCGCGCAAGTGCGTGTGCGCATATTTGGCAGGAGACGTGGCGCGCGCCTTCAGTGCGGAATGCAAGGGAAACGAGAGTGAAGGTCGGCGGGGGTTGAAGGGAAACCCACGGCCGACGAAAAAGCGGGGGAAGCGTTGCGGGGCAACGGGAGGGGCTTTTTGGGCTGATTGCGGGTGGGGTAGGGGTGGCGTTGTGGTGGTGGTGGTTAATGCGGTAAATCAGGTTTCCGTCGGCGTGCCAAAAGGGGATGGAGAAAACAAGGGGGCGATGTGGATTTTTTGTGCGGACAGTGTGAGCGTGACGACGTCCCGTTTGACGTCGTCGTTGTCGTTGCGGGCGTGCCACGCGGTCGGTGGGCTGTGTGATTGGCTGGGAACGTTCCTGCAATGAACGATATCTTTTTGAGCATATCGGTTGGGATACTGGAGGCAAAGGAGCAAAGGACGCGACGCGCGTTCGGTTGGAGTCAATCTGTAAGTTGTACTCTTGGTACGCGTCGTACTTCCCCGTTGAGCCCAGTCGGAGAGTTGAGGCCACCGACCGAGCCGCCCGTCGTTTGTCCTCATCGGCCTAGCACAGTGAGGGGGACGACCGTCAGCATCAGCTATAGTGAGTGCATTGTTGTAGTCATGGTCGTAAGCGCATACGCTGTCCAGCAGCAAACTTGCATTCGCAAAGAGACGTCACCAACTTGTATTGAAGAGGGGCAAGTGCCGAGAATCTACACTTGTGGTGTGTATCGGTTAGAATATGTTGTTTTGGCCCTTTGTTCAATCGAAAACACAAACCTTGTGAGGGATCCGACGAGCGCCAACCCAATGCGCAACGAGCGTGAATTTGATACGGCACATTCGCATTTCGCTCGTTTCACTTAACAACATCTATTACCATAATTGTAGTCTGCTTCGCCAATTGGCAGATTATTATGCGATTAATTTATTAAGACCGCTATGTAGGGCGCATAGCAAATGACGCACTCCGAGCAGAAAATCCAGCACATTGCGCATCGGATGTGCGGAGTAAACAAATGCCTCAGAAGCGCAAACTTCCCACCAATGTAGTGTATGCACGCGGTGTCAATCAAATTAGGACACCCTTTAGTACTCCATCTGCTCACGACCACCTTTGATCACACGTGAGTAGAGCATCGCCATACACTTAGCCATGTGCGGGTGTCAAAATAAAATCTTGCCTTTCGATTGCTCATTCGCCGCGATGAGTTCAATATTTGTCCGTACTGCTACGTACCTTTATGCGTATTCGAATTGCCCGGAGTCCCTTAACACCCTCAGATCAAAGTAATGTCTAAAGGCTTACAAATGTCTCTACCACATCGACTTGTGAGTCACAAGTATTGTTTTGTCGTATTAACGTTTCTAGTCGATGCGTGTTCTGTCCGCAGATCCCACCCATATACGTGCTGTAAGTGCCAAAGCGCAAAAGCATCGCCTAACTTGTCGAGCACTATGTGTTGCTTATTGCTTGCAGTCAAAAGACAGCAGCGTCGCTGATTTCCTGTTGAGAGACGCAACATTTCTATTCCGTCACAGCGTGATATAAGAGATCGACTTCACATAAATAATAAAACGGGGTACAGGACGCTCGTACTGACAAAGCTATCTACACTGACCACAGTGTAGACAGGTGTTGAACGTCACATGACATCCTTCGTTTAAGTTGTGTGGTGCGTCTCAGTGGAAGGGCACCTGCAATAAATTGCTACGAGGGACAGGTTGGACTGTTGAGATACATGCAAAGATCTATGAGAGACTAGAACGACCCTTCGGAAACCTGGAGGAAAGATCTTCAAAAGTAATTATCTACCAGACTAACAACGCTAATATGTATTCGCCTTTCATATCCGGAACTCCATTGCAGATCTGTTTTCTGACAACAAAAGCCTAAGTACCGCACACACACTTGTGTGTGCAAAGGAAGATGAGTTTACGAATCGAACAAGCATAGTAGAAGGGGAAAATTGAGTCAGTATTTGATCTATTGTGAGGACAAGACCGTCTTGTTAAACGTGCATATGGATGAATAGGATCACAACTTAGGAGCTCGTGCACGGTCTTCGACAAGCAACGACAAGCGGCTATTTTCCTGCATGTCATAATGGACAGTGTTCGTTTGCTCTCGCAACTTCGAGCGAGATACCATCCGCGCAAGGCACACTTGGTGCGGCTAATTTCGGGAGTCACAAGCCATATCTTCCGATATCGATGTCTCATGCTGAAGACATCATTTTTGCATTTACAGCAGAATGGCGGATCGATTGGCGAATATCGCTGTGGACACATAAGCTCCTTTTTGAGAGCACGCTTCCTCTGACAAAGGTACTTTCTACAAGGCTAGGACCTTTCTTTACCACGATGTCAACTACTGGCTCAAGACCTCTCAAGCTTAACACCACGTACTACAGTGCCCCGCGCTGCCACCGCGACACCTGGTCATCGTAAAACAAAACCCTGTGCGACGGCGCTCTCTGATAACCGAAGACTAGTATTACCAGGTATATAAAGTAGCAGTCGCCACGGTAACTTTGATGTTAGGCGATAGGATTCAGCGGTCGTACGCGTACCCAAATATACATCACCTTCTCACATACTACGGCATCGGCGTGTACCACAACGGGGTGAGCCCATTGTCGCCGACACAATGAATTGAATCAATGGTTCATATATAAATTGATATGCGCCAATGCTTACTTTACTGAGTGAATATAGAGTAATATTGCCTTTGAGGGTAACATTTGGCACTGCTCCGCCTTTTGGTTGACATAGGCCATTTTATCAACCAACTTTATCACCAATCGCCGCTAGACGCGCGCAATGTATGGTGAGCGAGTAGCCATATACCGTCTTTGTCGTTTTGTAAATAGGTAGATTATGAAAAAAAGGTAAATATTTCAACACTAATATAAAAACAGATATCAATCATCCCCTTCTACTTAGCGTGTTTATTTCTTAGGTTCATCTTCGACAAACATAAATTCAGTTGCGCCTAGATTGCGATGGTGGACCAATAGGGCTTAAACCAGTAGGGCCTGTTGGTCCTCCATCGCAATCTAGGCGCAAATAAATTAATGTATAGGGCTTGCCATAAAATTACAGCTAATACACGATTTATCACATTTCAATTTAGCGATATAGACTGATAGAGTAGGTCGACCTCATCTCGACAGCACGCCGACATATTTTGTCGAAACAAATCGAATAATATATGTGATCGTCATACAAATACCAAATTTCAAGGCACACTGTGTTGCTTATTCCATAAAATTCCGACAAAGTTGGCACCTCTACATTTAATTCCAATGCCACTCTTCAATCTGCAGTGAATAGGTAGGGGAGTATTAACAAAAAAGGTACTCACTGGCGTCAGCCAGCATTTTTCGAACGACGGATACAAAGCCGTCAACAAGCTCCCCCTCCCGATAGGGGAGGGGGACCCAACCTCAGTCGATAGTACCCCTGGAAAGTGATGGTAGTATAGCACTGCCTTCGGCACCAGCCACGGGGGAGCGTAGACCGAGCATCCCGCCGCATCCGACCGGCCGCTTCGGACCAATCGTTGCTCCGGAGGCAGATGAGGACACCGACATTGACTCTCACCTACAGCGTGCCATGTCGACCAGATTTCCGCCACAGGACATGTCAGCTCATGCACGTATCCCGGCTCCTATTGTTTCCTCCGGAGCTTCGCCACCCGCTGGAGCATAGAATCTGTCGTCTGATTCGTTGCGAGCTCCAACACCTAGCCAAGCGACTCATTCGGGAATGTCGGCTTCCAACACCTCGCCTTCTCAGGCGTTCCTCGCGACATGTTTGATGCCCTAGTCGAAGAGGTGAAGGCATCACTCGAGCCGGGGTACGTCGATGTATGGCGTCAGACCGTTCAGGAGCCGTTTGAACGCGTATTTTCGCGGCTTCCGGTGAGTTTGGAAGCTCTTCCGCAAGAGCGGAAACGCTTTCCAAAGCTAAGGGGTCCGGAGTTGGACGGCCTCCTCGATTTCTTTCGGCAGTGTTTTGTTCGGAGTTCCTAAACATATACCGATTTGACGAGACTTGCTACCAAGATAGGCAAAGATATTCTGCTCACCAAGTGGGCCTTTATAGATATTATTCGAAAACTAGCCAGCCAACATAAGTGGGCCACGGCGCCGATCCCGACCTCTGGGTGAGGGTGGTGCGCCAAGGAGCACAGCCAGTCCTGTAAGGGCAGAAGGGGCACGCGTCTATTGCCTATGATGACGTTATGTTCGACCCAGAGAAATATTCCATGGCAGAGGCAACCAAGCTTAAAGACATTTGTACCGCCCGTCTCGGCCCTGCTCGCGCTCATCACTTACGCGAGGGCACAGACGACGAATGACGAGTCATCGTGGGCATAGCTGAAGGACATATTGCGTGTCGTCGGATGCCAGATTTTCTACGATCCGTCTTTGACAGTGGGGAACGTCTTCGGCTCTACAGCACCATCCAGGCGCTGGTCGAAGAACAACTGGTGCTTACTATTGGCAGAGGTCGTTACATCCCGATCAGCTGCCAGACTTCTATTGGTATTACCGCGATGATACTCGAATCCGCATAGCTTCTGCGGGTCATTCTGACGGATCTCGATCGCTTTCTCGGATTAATGAAGTCCATCAGCTATACTCGCTCATCCCGAACGATTCACTTCTACTTTTTCATGAGGGAAACAGCGAAACGTCTGCAGGATGTTCAAATACCCTTTCAGGGACGAGTGTTCCCCTTAGAAAACGCTCATTATCCGGTGCGGGGGTCAGTTTGGCAGAATCAGCGAGGCCCAGATGGTCGTTCGGGCCATTCACGTACTGAGTTCACAATTTTCCTGCACAACGTGACACGATTTAACGAGATTGGACGCATAACGGCTTACTTCAGGTCCAAAATCCTGACGGATTTTGAATCCGAAGATATGAACACTTGCACTACAAACTCCCGGACGTCTACAGTATGAAAAGTTACCTTCTCTCTGGCGGTATGTCCCATGTTTCTTCAAGGGATAGTCCACCTTCTATGGTTTGAAACCCCGATCATCATTAAGCACCAGAACGTGGGTAGAAGCCTTCAATGCCTACAGGGTGGCACCAAATGCCACCCAGCCGCCAGGTGCCAATTCACGGATGCGAAACTCAATGGGGCCAGGTGCTATCAAAGTTACAGAGGCTGAACTTGAAGACGTCGAAGACTTGGCTAAACCATTCCTTAGCCCGGAGAAGATGCGGGAGATGGCCAGCAAACGGCTACAACTTCAGAGGGTAGAAGACGAGGCGGCTCATGCAGCTATCACACCGGCGGCAGTAGGTACAACTCCCTCACGGCCGACTCCGACAGTGGAGCCCCGGCGCACTGGGGTGTCCATTCATCCCGTTTACACTTCCATCCCCACGCCAGCAGGCTCTTTGGACCCTAAACCAAAACCCCGGCCGGAGCAGCCTTGGCTGACACGACCTCTCCGAAGTGGACGGCGTCTGTGGCCCTCACGCAAGCCACCGGTAACGACCGGAAGCCCCAGCTCGGGCGGTTTTCACGTTCTACAAGATATGGAGCCGGAGCTGGATCAGAATAGGTCGGGGTCCTCTCAAGCTTCTAGCACAGATGGTGTCACTGACGATCCTCCGATTACACCGGAGCCTCACCCGAACATGGCTCCGGACGTCACGCGGGCCAGCCCTCACCTATCGTCAGAAGATCGAGTCCGTCAACAAGACTCTAAAGAAAGAGGGAAAGTGCCCGTGATCTCGGAACCGACGCTTCTAGCCAAACAACGTCTCGAACGTAAAACCTGTGAGCGGCTGGTTAAACAGCAACAGAAAAAACGTTGTACTGCGATCCCGATAGATCCTCGTCCAGAGACCGGACCTATCCATTCAAAAATTTGATGCGTATTCTGAGCTTACAGGAAGTCCCCCCCCAGCTACTGGAAACTGTTTGGCGATGGCGATCGCTCAAGCCGTCTCAGATTCCGCCTTGGACGCACCAATCACGGCCCTGGAGCCTCTCACGGCTAGAGTTAAGCGTGGTATCACGTACGCTGGGCTGTTGAATCTGGAAGGTCAGCTCCCACACGACCTGTGGGTCAATACGTTAAAAATGTTGGACGCGGGTGGCAGACAATGACCAGAGAGGAGTCGGCAACTCAACTGCGGTGGTTTTTAACAGACTATGCAGCAACTCCGTCTGACAGAGACACCATATTTTGGAAACTTGCTGGGGAGGTAGTGACATACTCGGTATGGCCGCTATTTTTTATGCAGCGGGATATCTTTGTCATCCACTTTGAGAGTGACAGCGAGAAGTGGAGGTGTCAAAAATATCACCCGACAAAGGTGCAGCTGCACGGTCGAGTATTAGACACGGCCAAGGAATACCCTCAATCTATCATGGCTTGCATTGACGATCTGCAAGCGGCCAAAATTGAGGTAACAGACACATTGCCGTTGGTGCTTCGTTTCTGGAAGCGCCATTATTCGGCATTCCTACATACGGATAGCGCGGCAGACCTGACATCCCTGAAGGATGACTTTAACGACCAAAAAGCAGAGCTGTCACAGCATTCATAGCTACCTGCGGGAGCTGACGCTAAACAATTGGCACTACATGTGCAGGCTTCATCTGGTACTGGACGGGTTACAGCCCCTTTAACTAGCGCTAGCCAGACAACCTCACTATTTGTGCACTCTGGCCAGGTCAAAAACAGTCAGGCGTTGGTGTTGCGTTCTTCGCAGCCGACTTCGATTCACGAGGTGTTCAGCGATGACTATATGCGAGTGAATGTGCTGGCGCAAAAACGAGGCCTCGTCACCTCGCAGTCTGAAGCGGTTGACATGGACAACGACGGTGATTCCAGCTCCCTGGGGGCATCTAAATTAAAAAAGGCAGAGTCACGGTCAGTCCTTAACAGTCCGAGATGGCTTCTCCAGACGGACGTATTGATCATGCGGAGTGGCCATCGGTTTGGTGTGCCTCAGGGTCTGAATGGCCGGTCACAGCTGAGACTTCATAACCTTTAGATCATAGTGGAACGGAGGCGTGGCTACAAACGGTGGAATGGAGCTGAATCTTCTGCTACATCACGTGAGACGCTTTTTCTTTCCAGATGAATTACTAGTCAGCTTAGCCGATCAGGTTCTTGTGCAGTGGACATCGAAGTGGCGACAGGAGTGCAAGCTATCGGGTCTTCGAGCGTACCGTCTCAGAGTGAAGGATACCACCACCTCACAATGGTTAGACCAATGGATTTCTCGCGCGTAGTGGGGTAAATCCATATCTTCTTTCGCTCCCCTTATTGACAACGGGGATGACTGGAGGAAGCTACGAGACTATAACTATGCCAAAAATGAAATCTTAAGGCTCTGTGACCCGCGACGACGGATCCGTCTAAGTCAACATCTACTTTGCGCTGATTTATTTGACAAGGAGATACGTGCATTGACAGGGAATGACGTACATCCGCTTACTCTCTCCGATTAAATAGTTTGTCATGTTCACCTGCTACGACGAAACAGTCACTACCAAGGAGCATATTACCTGTTGGATCATCATCAGGTGAAATGGCGAACACTCGTACATTTTTCTCTACATCGTTGGCAACTGCGGAGGCGCGGTTTCTTCTTAAATACTGAGGGCAGCTCGCGGTTTTACCTTTCCTCCTGTCTTCGTAGTTGTTCATTGGAGGAAGTCGACGTCTATGGACGTTCTCGCTTGCTTCAGGATTGGACTACTTCCCCTGACACTAACAAGGAAACAAATCAGCGACGGGTTGGTGATGAGGTAATAATTACTCAAAACGTGCGCGGTTTCATAACAAACACCCGTGCTGGTTGGATGGCGGCTTGGCGACGACAGACTCCTGAACAACGTGTGTTGGCGTGGTGTATCCGAGAAACGCACGTCCAAACAGTGGAGGAAGTGGTTCAACTGAGTGCCCAGTGAGTTCGCTTGTGGGGTCAGCATCTAAAGTCCGATGCTCCTCCATTGTCGTATTGGAGTACGGGCCCGTCACGACACGCTGGCTTAGCAATTCCTTTAGCCCCACACTCTGCTGTTCACTCGTCGGTATGTCATCAGGATCGCTGGAGTACGCGCGCATTAATTGTATCGATTGGAGACATCCTCCTCGTCAATCTGTATGCTCCCACATTACGGCCGGAACGCGAGGCCTTTTTCACGTCTCTATTATCTTGGAATCTGAACCCTATCAAAACGATCATCTTAGGAGACTTAAACTGTGTACAAAGTCCTCTTCTCGATCGTGCTGGACATCACCGCTCGAAAAGGTCGGAAAGTCCTGCCTTTGACACCGTCATTTCTTGTATAGGTTTGGCATATGCAAGAGTGCTGAGAGACCACGCGGATGACGACATAACTGACGATTTCGTGGATCATTCCACATATATGTTAGGTGAACGAGCCAGCCGAATTGATCGATTCTATGTCCCTGCTATCTGGGTGGACAGAGCTCAGTGGGCAGAGACGCGTGTCCCTTTTCATTATTCGGATCATCAGGAGGTGGTTCTGTGTTTAAGGGTTATGAGCAGGCATCGTCGACATTCACGGAGTCGAGCAGTGGCTTACCCTATCCAATCATTCCGTCCCGCCCAAGTGATCGACGGATTAGTCAAGGATATGGATGGCATGGATATTGGTCAAGCTGCCTCTACGCTTACTTGGGACATTGAGGTGGACAAGTGCAAACGCTGCATTCGCCGTGCCAGCAAGAGGGTGAAGCAGCGCCGTTCACGGCTCCGCCATAACTCAAAGCACCGCACACAACGGCAATTGTTCAATCGGCCACAATGGATTTCAAGTAACATAGAAGACTTACGGCAGGCGCATCTTGTACGGCTAGGTCAACAACTCGTCATATCGACAGACCGGCTAAAATGGATCTACAACCGAGTGTCCGATTGGGAACGCGACCAAAACGTCACAGCCATACTACAACAGCACGGTCCAGAATTCACCAAAAACATGTCCATAGCGGTCAAATTCTCATCCGAATGGTCGCCAGTGCTCGGAGTCGTTCATCGGAAACAGCATCTTCACGGTTTAAACGCGGCCATTCACCAATTCGTACACATTCCGACAGAGCGAGTTATTTCGAAGGCATCCAACGCGGCTTTCTTAGATGAATTTTCTGAAGCCGAGGTTCTCAAAGCAATTGCAGGGCTTAGCCGTCGAAAATTTGCTGGTCCAGACGGTCTCAACAACGATTTTTTAAGGATACGACGGCTGTGATGGTCCCCAATCTTGTAAGGGTTAGCAATGAGATTATGACTGGCGCGGAACCTCCACTCTCTTTTCTAGAGGCCCTGATCATACCACTGAGGAAAAAAGGTGATTCGGCGGATGCGATGGACTATCGACCTATTGCCTTGCTCCAATCGAGTTACAAGATATTTAACAAGGTTTTAGCGACTCGATTACAACGTGTGTTGCCCACAATTATTGGTGATTCGCAGCAAGGTTTCGTCCACGGCAGGCAGATGCACCAATTAGTGATTATGATGCTTTTTCAATTAGCGACAGCTACAACGGACGACACCCTGAAATCCATGAATAGTAGGGCCATTCTCTTGCTGGATTTTCGCAAAGCCTATGACACTGTTGACATGGAGTTTCTCTACGAGGCTCTAACGGCATTTGGCTTTTCTGAGCGATACGTACAGCTAATCCGTCGGCTTCAAACAGGAACCACGGCGACCTTTTAGTCAACGGAGAAAAATCCGACCCATTCTCAGTGGTATCGGGTATTCGTCAAGGCTGCCCTCTCGCCCCTCTGCTTTTTCTAATCGTAGTATAGTTAATGAGCATCGCGATACAACAATCGCCTGTCTTGCGATTGCTTCCGGTACCAGAAGGCACAGGGGGTCGGCACACGTTTTCAGCGTGTGTGGATGACTCAACGATTTTTCTAGATACTGCGTGTCAGCTTGACCAGACGCTCGGGATAGTTTCTCACTTTGACAATTTGTCTGGGCTGGTCGCTCATCCGGCCAAGAGCAAGCTGATTTTTCTCAACAAAGGGTGCGCTTACAGACGTTTTGTGGCATATCAGTACTTCAACCTGTGGATACAGTGCGGTACTTGGGCTACGAAGTAGGTACAGGCGACCTACAATATCGTAATTGGGCGCTTCGCATCAGAAATCTTCAACGACAATTATTCACGTCTTCCACGATTGCTACAAGCGTGGAGAATTGCTTGATGATATTAAATTCCATTATCCTACCGGCGATTCTGTTTACGGCTGTGGTTTTCGAAATTCCTGACTGGGCGATCAGGGACGTACAAAATTTGTATAAACAATTTCTGTGGGCATACGCAACCACCACAGAAGCGGGCCGTCACAATATTAATCCGGGTCTCCTCTTTACTACGACTAAGGCCGGGGGGGGGGGTAGGGCTAGCTTCCGTCGAGGTTGCTATTAAAACGCAGCGCACCAATCACGCTCTCCGGTGGCTCACGCAAGCTCACGACAAGTATTTTGGAGCGTTGCGTTTTTGGGTTTATCAGGGTCAGCCGACTACTTCAGCACTTGTTTTGCACGAACGGCCGCGGTCAGGAGGGTGGTCAACCTCTTTGTCAAAGCCTGACAAAACTTCATTCATCGCGGATATCGACAAGCTCCTGGAGCCTACAGACGACCAATTCTGCCTGTTTGGCGATCGAATACGTGCGTACACACCAACTCTACTCGCCGGTGCAGGTAGCCGGTGGGAAGAGGATGAATGGGTTCTGTCTTATTACTCGACTTTTCCTGAAGCATTATCACACACGGATCCCCACTTGAAATCTATTTATCAATTCTGGGGGACGCTTGGATTGAGCAAGAATCCATATATCCGGGATACACGGGGTAGGAAGTTGCTCGGCTATACGTATGACCGAATTCTACCATGCACCATCGCGGACTTGCGTATTAGGCGGACGGGGCCGTCCTAGTTTGTCTTCAGCATACCACTGTCCGGACACCACGTCACCAATCATTCGTACCCCAAGCTACGACGATGGGCAACAGCGATATTACTGGCATCCCCACCTTTTCGGATCGGGACTGATTTAGCGCTCCAGCCTCAGTTGACACTTCGGCACGCTCCTCCTTTTCGGCATGACTATGATTTTTCCTCCGAATGCCGGGGTCGTATATCTGGAGTGAGAAGGAGTCACAAGGTCCCAGAGGAAGCTAGGATCCACATGACGCAAGCGGCCGACGGGTTTTGCTGGTTCTTCACAACAAGGCTTCCTGAACTAGTGACGGATAGTGAAGTGGAAAGGGAAACATGGCTTGAACAACCTCAGCTGCACGGCGTAGTGTTTAACGCTCATCCTCGACATCATCGGTTTCCATGGGCGGTCGCAGATGAGGTGTCAAATGCATCCATTCGCACAACACCTTCCCGTCTGTCATTTAAGCTTCACAAACGTCAGCTTGCTGTGGAATTAAGACCACTGATGCATCGTCTGGAAGCTGCCACCAGAACGGACAAATGACAGCGAGCTGTAGCGCATCAGAGACCGTCTCAAGTTTGAGACCATGCACATGGGCGTACAGAATACCAGGTGTGGACTTGCTATCGTATAGCAACCATGCAACTTAACCTTTACCATGAGAATCGTAACGACGACAATATTTGTCGTGCACATCAAGCATGTCGAGGTGTTTAAGAAACACAGGCCCACACATTCTGGGATTGCTCAAAGGCTCGTTCGTGTTGGGCAAAATTAATTGATCATCGGACCGGTGAAACTGTGGCAGACCTGTTTGGTACTTGTCAATATCTCGACAGTGCCAATCGTCAAGCCCCAGCTATCTCACCACGGTTGAGACAATGGTTGCTTAAACGGTTCACGGAAGACGCAGCGACAGGGGTCCGCGTCTGGAAACGGATTTGGTTTCTCATGAAAACCATGTGCCTCACCCACTTATGGCAGGAACGAAACGATGCGGTGTTCAGGGGAGTGCTGACCACGACATCGCATAGTGTCACCCGCTTTTGGGAGTCAGGGATACGTCAACTTCTAGCGCTAGCTAAACGCGAACACCAAATTATCAGTACTGTCGTCCAAGGGACTCTCTTGCATGCCGGCATCGAACTTTTTACCCAAGCACCCCGAGACATCGGGGCTTCTCCGGGTAACAGTCACGAAACTCTTCCGGATCCGGACTTGATTTCCTGGCTCAGAAGCTTTCAGACATCTTGTACATAATCACATGTTAATAGACCGTCATGAAAATTCTCTCTCTCAACATTTTATTCCTATGCGACTTATTATTACAGTTTTCCCATACGCATGCGAAAATACTGCCACTGCAAAAATTAATAGGCTTATCTTACATTACGTCTGAGAAGTGTTCAAATGCGAAGTCAGATATCCAACGTATTGAATATAACTATAACAAACGCTCATAAACTTAAAGAACCAGACAGTATAAGAGAAACATGAGCTTTCAGTATTTTTCGCCAGCCAACACCAATTCGGGTGAGTCTACAGCAATGAACAACTGGAACATGAGCAATTAATCGTTGTTGACTGCCAACACTGAGTCGTTCATGTCTACAGCATTTAATACCTAAACATGAGCAGTCAGTCGTTTTTGCCACCAAACGCTTAGTGACTGTGTCGACAGCAATGAAACACTGGATCTTGATCATTTAATTGTCGTTGCCATCCAGTAATAAGTCGGCCATGTCGACAGTAGTGAGCAACTTTGAGAAATTTCTCGTGTCGAATCTCGTCACAGCCAAATAGCTGAACACGTTCATTGACAGTGACTTTTCTGGTGCGTGCTTCGTCGCTGTGATAGTGAAATTCGCCAAATCAACTCGACCACTTCAAGGAAAGCAACGATATGTTTTTTCGAACCACGCTGTAAATTTTCATTACCGACAAGTAAACAAGTGATTGCTGGGTTCTTCTCTTTACAAGGATCAATCATATACGACATGCTACTCGAGACCGCGCGCACTCTGGGGCAGCACTGCACGTCAAAAGAACATACAAAGTAAAGAAGAAAGCTTCATCGTATGCAATAGTTGATGGTCTAACACCTATGTAGCTCATATACATGACTTTCACGAGTTTGAGGAGCATAAGACGCTTTACCTATGTGCCCAATATGACATGCCTTTGGCCGGGCGTCTGATACGTTGCTTAAATTATAGTAGGTTCTTTCAGTTAGATCCAACTGTTGAGCTCATACGGCAACCTCAATAAACGGGAAAAAGAATACGAAAATTTACGTGTGCAAGGCATTTCTTGTAACTGGAGATATCACGGACTCACCTCCACTTACTTTACAAATACTGTCCTCGTAAAGTAAGACAACATAAGTACTTCCAAAATATCATGGCTATCTTATTGGAGCAAACAGGCCGCTCACGCCTATGTAATATTCAATATATAAACATCATCAGTTTTTCTTGTCCGTGTACGTCCCGAAGCAAAAGATAAGCATTAGCATTCCTCGTAGATCCACTGTCTTCGTCACAAAAGATCATTATTCAGTCTCTTCTTGTCTATCTACAGATTGCACAAGAGATAAAGAAAGCAAATAATATTTAAAACGTCAGACCGCACGAAAGTATAGAAACAAAATAGCAGCCATAAAGTCATACCGAACAAAAGAAAGAGAAACAGAAAGACAATAATAACGTTAGACCTGAAAAAGATGGAAAAATAGAATAGCGGCAATAACGGCACAACACACCTTTTGTCGCTTCGACTGGTAATTATCGCAACTACCGACACGAGGGCTCGTATTCTCTTTGGACTACAAAAGTCCAATAATAGACGCAATGGGACGGTAACGTAATTATGCTGGTCAATCAAAAAAAACGCCCCCACGGACATGCCTAATATTTAGTCTCGTATTTTATCAAATAAGCCTAAGTAGTTGAGCCTACGCTTGTGTCTCATTCCATTCTACCATCCGTCAATAGCTTCTACAGTAATCACGTCATAATTGCTCAGTATCATGCTATTCTTGATACAGCGCATAGAGAAGATCATGCGCTCTATTTCCCTTGGTGCACGACCAGTTTTTGAGTGCAAACACAAACCAGAACATAATTTAGTGAAAATCTTGTCAGCGTCCTGTTAAAATAGCTTTCTTAAATTGGACTATCAATTAGTAGTAGACATCACTTATTTGTCTGAACATTTTTCGGAATCAGTTCGTGTCAAATGTTGCTATATTTAAATTAAATATCGTCACTTCTCCGACCTGGATTATTGTTTGTGTACTGAGGATGAGAGGACAGAATCATGATATTGTATCTTTATTTGATCACATGGCACATATACATGTTTGTCCTGTAAAATTGTAATGGTAGGAAAGCACGTTACCCAGCCGTTCTGACGAATCCGGTCAAAGGAGAACGTCATAGTTGTATATGTCAACACGAACCTTAAATTACGTTTGTATCATTTACATATTTGCGTGCTGTCCGACTTCAGATGACCTTGGCGGTTTTGCAGCCTGGAAACTTTCAGCGAGCCAGATCAACCGTTGTGAAGGCATTCGTGCGTTTTTCCCAGTCTGAGAATGCGGACCTAAAATACGTCAAGGCTGCATCGAGTGTGACTACTCTGGGCTATGCTTTATTTCTGTAGTGGAAAATTTTGGTATGTATCTTCAAAATCGATGGAAAAGCTGGCAAGCCACTTGCTCGACATTTTTATGCAATACTACCGACAAACTAATCTTTGGTTGCTGAAAAGGTTTTCTCAGTTGCAAGCTATTATTAAACATTAAAAGATTACTATCTAAAGAATGCCTATATAACACTATATCAAGAGAGAAGGTGGTGGTTTTGTGAAGAAGGCCAATGCGTGTACGAAGACAAAATTTAAGTGGATGATGAAATACATTATTCGAAGGCATGCTCGTCTTGTGATAACCGCGATGAAGCTTTAATGGAGCTTGACGCTCTTCTGCAAACGTGTAATTTAGATTGACGCGAGCGACGTGTATTTAGTACGCATCATTTGCATGAAAGATTGCAAAGAACAGAGACTTTCGATCTTTCCCCACCGACTACTTTGTCACGTGCTCGCTGCACATCATCGGTGTGGCAATGGTGACATAGATAGCACCGACGGCCTACCTTCTCGACAACTTATTCGCTTGATTAGTGAGCGCCGCAGTCAGATTTGGCCTTTAGACGCCGCTGCTCGACGATATCGACCACCCAGGGGTTACCTGCGGCCTCCAAGCTATTGCTGCCTCAGGTACAGACAGCTCGTGTAGCGGAGCTACACAGCTCCTTAAGTCAAAGGAAGACTTTACGCTCAATGAGCAACTTTGGTTCAAAGAACCCGACTCAGAGAGTCAACAGCTCAGAGAGCTTAAAGGGTGGTTCAGAGAACCCGACTCAGAGAGTCAACAGCTCAGAGAGCTTACGGTCCCCGTTCCAGAGGGACCAAACGATTCAAATGAATCACAGCACAGAGTGCTCAAGAGTAGCTACCTTTACAGGCGTTGCTAGCTCTTCCGATCAAGACGCCTCGTAAGACACGTGTCTTATGTTGATCAAAATGGGAACTAAATTTTATTTCTTCATTTAACCTAAAAGAACACCTTAGAACAACGTATTTAACCTGCCCTAAATAACCTCTTAAAAGATCTTGCAATCAATTGATGACAGACACCAGTCTTCAACAATTGATACGCCCACTGTGTTCTAATATTACCTTATAGGGTACCCCCCCCTCTCGTGTGTTTGCGCCACACCTATCGTCGGCTACCAGCCGACGTGTAACCCCGTTACACCCTCCCCCACCAGACTGACGTTACCACAAAACGTCAATCGAACTTTTCCTCGAAGAGGACGGTGTGTGTGCGCTCTAACCTCACGGTTTGCAAAGCACGAAACACCATGGCATCGCCACCTTACGAGTCCCCGACTCTCTCTTCTTACCTCGGCATTAATGTGGAGGAGGACTATGGTAGTGATACCGATGTCCGTGGTGAAGAACGGACAATGTCCAACTCACCAGTGCAAGAGGCATCGCCTCATACTGCACCAAACCCATTTGCCGAGCGTAGTGAGACCACCGCGTTAGAAACCCAGCATCATGCAACAGATGCAGGTGAACACATCATCACCAACCCGCTCGATGAGCAACAAGAGTTGGTAATCTAACAAGAGGAGAGAGCTCAGCGCCGTATGCAGCTTGCTGCAGACCTTGAGGGTCGTCGTGGCTATCAGTTCACGCCACTCAATGTGGAAGAGCGTATACGCCAAATGACAGGTCGTTCCCTGGCAACGTGGGCCATTGGCGCTGAGCCGACATCTTCTGATGAAGTGGCGAGCCGACAGGCACTTCGTGAGAGGTACCTGCGACCCCACTTGACGACTCTAAGTCAATACAAGTTGCGACTTGACACGCAAGCACGGGGTGCACCGGTGCCACCGATGAGGGGTATACCCATCCTCTTATTCGCAGGCGAATCTCCGGAGGAGGAGGACAACACTTTTGTGCGCTGGGTGCACCGGAAACGTCACCTCAGCAGCATGCTAGCTCTCAGAGCAAGTGCCAATGTGGCAGATGTTCGTCTCGAACGAAAGCTTCGGTATGACTATGCCAAGCTTAAGGCCAGAGGCCAATTGCGATTTCGCACCCGCTATGCTCCGGCTGTGCCGATGGAAGTGGGAGTTGGTCAAGCGGAACCAAACTACCCACCTGCTTCCACCACTATTGGTGGGAAGCGATATCGGTCGAAGGATGACCCCTGCCACGATGTTCAAAAACGTCAACGGCGTATGGGCAATCCTGCCGAAGGGGTACTTCAAATTCCCACGAGTTCTCCGACTCCGGGTACCCTCGCCACTTTACCAGATACTGGTATTGACCCTGACGACGACGTCGTTTCAGGAGTCGTTCCACATGGAACTGGCGGTTCCCTTGCTCATCGAGCAGCGTCGGAGGTTGTCGGTATACCGAAGGAGAAGCACGAGAAGGTGCTTCTCGAGCTGAGTGATCTCCGTGAGACGTTGGGTCAGACCCAGAGTGCGTTCGACGCAATGCGAGCCCGTGTTAGGGCGTTGGAGTTGGGCCAAGCCCGGATGGGGGCTCAGCTTGACCTCCTGATACGGATTCAGCAACCGATGGCAAAGCCAACCTACCCGGCGCAAGTGCCTCCAAGTTCACGTGGGACGGATCCCGATACGGCTTAAGCATGCCAACGTAGAACACGGGGTGTGTGCGCAGTTTGCGCGGAAGGTTGAGCGTATACGCAAGTCCCTTCTTTGCGACGACCGTAAAGGGTCCAATGAAGCGCGGGCGCAACTTCGTCTTGAAGACGGCGGATACTACATTTGTAGGTAGGTTTTTAGCATTGAGTAGAACTTGGTCTCCGACCTTATAACGTTCAATACAACCTCTGCCTTTGGCATCTGCTTGTTCCTTCTGATTATCTTGGCTATCAGCCAGTGCGTCACGCAAATGTCGTAAGACATTCAATCGCGTTGCGAGAAACTCGCTTGCCTGTTTTTGAACAGTAGCAGGGCTGATATCAGCAAGCCGATCGGCAACTCCTCCCCCACCAAGCCCTGAACCACGTAGTGGTAGCGTTAACGGGACGCGAGGGTGTGTGAGACCGTTCACGTAGAACGGGGTGTAGCCGGTTGAGGCATGCACAGCGTTATTCAACGCAAACTCAACGACAGGGAGCATCGAGCTCCAACGCTTAGGTGTTTCAGCGCAAACGCTGCGCAAGATGTCACCAATGACACGATTAACGCGCTCCGTTTGACCATCGGTCTGCGGATGATCCGCTGTGGACGTGTCCAAACGTGTGCCGAGCACCTTGAAGATGGAATTCCAAAACTTCCCAGTGAAGCGAGGATCTCTATCAGAGACAATTGCCAACAGCAGACCGTGTTGTCGAAACACGCGATCGATAAACAGCGTCGCTGTACCTTCACCATCAATGGTGTCTGGCACCGCCGTTAAATGAGCCATCTTGCTTAAACGGTCAACAAAGACCACAATACCCGTATTTCCATACGAATCCTTCGGTAAACCGAACAGGAAGTCCATACTGATGGACTCCCAACAACCTTTGGGTATAGGCAAACTAGCCAGCGGCGCTGCCGCATGTGGTGAGGGTTTCACCCGTTGACACGTTTCACACGTACGCACATAGGTGCTCACCCATTTGTATAGTTTGGGCCACCAATAGCATTGGCTCACAGAGCCGTAGGTCTTTTCACGACCGAGATGACCACTCAACGCAGTATCATGTGCCTCATAGAGGATCCGATACTTCATCTCCTCATCATGAGGGACAACGATGCGAGGGGTATCCTCCACATCCGTGCTATAGCACAACAGGCCTTGATCGATGGAATATCGATGTAACCTCGCACGTAACCGTGCCGACAATTTTATGTCCGAGTCTTGAAACTCCTCGCTCCCTAGAGCACGTAGCAGGGCTACACAATGTTCATCCTTGACATATGCCGTGCGGATTAGGTCAGTGACCGGTGACGACAGAGTCGTAACATGAGCAAGATCATAGTCAGGCCTGCGTGACAACGCATCCGCCAAAGCATTTTGCTTGCCCAGCTTATACTTCACCTCGAAGTTGTACTCGGCAAAGAAGGAAAGCCAACGAGCCATTCTCTGAGAGAGGTGAGGCGACTGGGTCGCAGTGCGTAGTGACGCATGATCTGTATAGATCACAAACGGCTTAGAGGTAAGAAGATGAACTCTGAATTTGACGAGAGCATACTTCATTGCAAGTAGCTCTTTGTCATAAACAGGATATTTCTTCTCCGCAGCTTTTAGCTGTCGGGACTCAAACGCAATAACGCGTTCCCGCCCATCATCATCTGTTTGTAACAGAGCGCTGCCTATGGCAAAGTCAGATGCGTCACAGAAGACACTGAAAGATCGCTCAGGATCAGGCAAAGCCAATATGGGCGCATGTAGGAGACTCTCCTTGACTGCTTGAAAAGCATCATGCTCAGTGCTAGTCCAGCACCATTCTATATCCTTTTTAAGGAGATTGGTTAATGGCCGAGCCATGTCTGCGTAATTCGCACTGTACTTGTGTAAGTAATTGGCAAGGCCAAGCCACTTACGTAAGTCCTTTTGGTTCTTTGGAACCGGCCAATCAACTATGGCTTTTACCTTGGCGGGATCCGCTCTAAGGCCTTGCCTACCAATAAAGCACCCTAAAAAGGGAATCTCTTCTGCACCAAAAATGCACTTAGACGCGTTGGCGTACAACTTATTCGTGCGCATGCAATCGAGCACCGCTCGTAATTGGTCAATGTGATTATCCACATCTGACCGACCGTTCATAGCACGACTATGGACAAAGATGTCATCAAAGTACGTCTGTGCATAACCTCTGTGAGGTCTAAACAATTGTGTCACAAGACGGTTGAATGTAGCCGGGGCATTTGATAGCCCTTGCGGCATAACGAGCCACTCCCAGAGCATACCGCTTGGAGTGCTGACCGCTGTCAGCGGAATATCGCTTTCTCGTATGAGAAGCTGGTAATAACTATCGACTAAGTCGAGCGCACTGTACATTGTACATCCCACCTTATTGTTCTGAAGAACATCCTTCCTCGGAATTGGTGTCTGAGCCGGGATGGTGGCCGCATTAAGCTTATTGTAAGCATGAACAATGCGCCACTTCCCGTTGGGCTTTTTGACACAGAAGGTCGGTGTGGAATGGGGAGATTTGCTCTCACGAACCATCCCCGCCGCGTGCTTTGCACGAAAGAAGTCGTCTATGACGTCACACTGTTCCTTGGGCAAAGGCCACTGCTGTGTTACGCAGTATTTAGTTCCAGGAACCAAGTCAATTTCATGACGCACAACTCTATCAGGAGGTAATACAGACGGTGGGTCGTGACACACCACGTCCTGAAACACCTTGACCAAAGGATAGAACGGATCAAGAGGATCCTTAAGGATCGAAGATCCACTACGGGCATCCAATGCCGCCTTTGTGTCCTCAAGGACAGACTCGTCCAATAACGAGGATGAGTTCAACTCAATATCAGGACGAATGACCACTAACTCGTAGAATTCTCCTGCCTGCAAGGCTTGGCTAAATTCGCCGTCAGACATCTCGTCTAGCTCAAAGATTTTATTTACGGATGGAAGAGTCTCAAGACTAATATTGCCATCGATCTGGCCAGTCAATCCATTGACAAGTGTATACAGTGTATTATTACTATTATCACTTCGTGACTTCTTAAACGTTGGGCGCTTAACAGTCACCACCCTACGCTTCGATTGTTTCCTCAAAGAAACCTTACGCCTCTTAGAGGCCGGGACAGCAAAGTCCCCATGGTTGCTATTCATCTTAGCACGCTCTATACGAGAGCTCATGTCTTGAGCGACATCTGGTGAAGCGTTACGTAACTCGAACACTTCACCCAGTGGATTTACACGTACCACTTCACGTACATTATTCGGGCCTAGCCCTAAACACTCTGGCTTCTCGCCAACAATGTCATTACCGACATTCAGTGAGGTACCACCTCGGCCGCCCTCACTCTGTGTAATTTCACGTGCCACCGCACTTATAGCATTAGGGCCTAGCCCTAAACACTCTGGCTTCTCGCCATCAATGTCATTACCGACATTCAGTGAGGTGCCACCTCGGCCGTCCTCACTCTGTGTATTTTCACGTGCCACCGCACTTACATCAGAGGAATTACATTCTTGATGTTTCGGCCCTAGGCCAACCATGCTTGACGCATGCAGTGACTCAGTATCACAACGAGTATCACTCAACGGAGTATAACTCTCTCCAAACGCGTTAGAAGAGCTCCGCTCAATATTTATGTCATCGACATTCGAGTTAAATAACTCTGACATACCAATGTCCAGCACATTGACATCTTCCGTCAATGGCTCGCGCCAATAGCGCTTTTTTTGCCTAGCCAAGGTGGGCTCATGACTCTCCAAAGCTTCGCTAGGAACCTTGTGCGTGGCACTTAAGGTATTCGACCTCCTATCAATCCATGGCTCATGGCGTTAAGCCAAGCCATACCTAGGATGAAATCATAACTCGAATCCAAATCGAAGACAAGGAAGCGTTCAATGCTGTCAAATTCCAAAAACTTCACACATAAGTTCAACGGAACTTTAGGCACCGTGACGCGACTACTAGTCGCTAAACGAAAGGTGATCGAATCACCTTTATGCGATTTTAGCGCCTCAGCATATCGCTGACTCTCCTCAATGAACGACGTCGAGCGTAATTGGTGATGCTCCGGAGTCGATTGGGATTGACCAATGATTCTCAAAGCCTTTTACTGTAGCCTCGGCGACTAACAAGCCAGGCTTGTAATCACGCTCTGTGCTGGCTGGCACAGCGCTAAGTGGGGCTAAGCCCTGTTTCACTTTATCTCGTAGAGATGTGACAGAACTTAGTTCTACCCCAGTAGGGCGCCCCGCGCCTACTGGGTGTCGACGTTTCCCCGTGCCATACCAGGTTTCTGGTTGAGGCTGGGGTTTCGACTCATAGGAGTCGGTTGTTGCTTACGCAAAGGACAAGTGGGACGCAAGTGTTTAGTGCTTCCGCACATGTAACAGCGTCTCACATCCTGTCGTTGCTCCGCAACATGAAGCTCCGCTTCGCCTTCATCTTCAGCATGGCTGAGATCCATCGGTTCTGGCTTACAGTAAGCCGAAGTCCTCGCAGAGGCCGCCCTTGCAAAGCTTGGGTTGTACCCATTCCAACCAAGTCTGGCCGACTTGAAGTTGTGCTCAGCATTTTGAGCGACGCTCACAGCTTCCTCAAAAGTAGAGGGATGAACCCGAAAAAACTCGGTTCTGGCCACGCCAGTGCGGAGACCTTCCATGAAGACTGTCACGTAGACAGTCTCAGGGAGAGGGTCAGACTGCATAGCAGCCATTAGAGTTCTCAACTCTTGGACATAGTCCGTTTATTCGCTCTTACCCTGACGGGTCGATAAGAAGCGTGATCGCACGCGATATGCCTGGTTAGGCGGCGAGAAAACTCGCGATAGGTTTAACTTGAGCGATTCCCACGTGGGAAATGCCAAATTGACCGACGTGCCACACGTCAAAGCCCACTCTCTAGCTCTACCATCGAGCTTAGAGATGGCCAAAGAGACCCGCTGGTTCTCTAGTGAGATGAGACCAGAGTCCATGGCCATCTCAATCTCACGGATCCAGAGGGTCAAGTTTTCCCCCTCCTTCCCGGAGTAATGTTTAACGTCCACCCGAAGGGGACGAGGCTTAGCCTCTTTTGGTGGCATAGCCACGTAGCGTGTCGGCATATCCGACGCTACTTGGTTTTGAACCTGGCCCAACAGGGACGTTTCATACTGCATAAAGGCCTCGACTCGTGCATTGAGCACATCGGGACCCTGTGCAGCTAGAAACTCCACATACTCTAGGCCTACGGCCGCGGTCGGCTTATCAAGAGCGACCTTTTGAGCCTCAGAGAGGGGTGCGGATTGCTCCATCCTCACAGAGGATCTGTCGTTACCGACTCAGGTGTAGATTAACTACAAGTGCTACCAAGTGTAGCGGAGCTACACAGCTCCTTAAGTCAAAGGAAGACTTTACGCTCAATGAGCAACTTTGGTTCAAAGAACCCGACTCAGAGAGTCAACAGCTCAGAGAGCTTAAAGGGTGGTTCAGAGAACCCGACTCAGAGAGTCAACAGCTCAGAGAGCTTACGGTCCCCGTTCCAGAGGGACCAAACGATTCAAATGAATCACAGCACAGAGTGCTCAAGAGTAGCTACCTTTACAGGCGTTGCTAGCTCTTCCGATCAAGACGCCTCGTAAGGCACGTGTCTTATGTTGATCAAAATGGGAACTAAATTTTATTTCTTCATTTAACCTAAAAGAACAACTTAGAACAACGTATTTAACCTGCCCTAAATAACCTCTTAAAAGATCTTGCAATCAATTGATGACAGACACCAGTCTTCAACAATTGATACGCTCACTGTGTTCTAATATTACCTTATAGGGTACCCCCCTCTCGTGTGTGTGCACCACACCTATCGTCGGCTACCAGCCGACGTGTAACCCCGTTACAGCTCGCCTACAATCCACATCCACGCCAATCGACTCCTCGACCGCTTTTCTACTCGATCTCGAGTAAGACGGTAGATCGCGGTGCGCAGAACGCCAATAGCTCGCGAAGCTCGTGGAGAGCTATATCTTCGACATTGGCGCGTTTAATGGAAGCACATCATATAATGCGTTCATTGCCTATTTTATGCCACAAATAAGACTCAGACACAGGACAATATACGCGAGGTGCATGCGCTTCTTTTCGCAACCTTTTAAAGCCTTAGCTCAAAGAAAGAAAACTTCATCTATAGCGTCTTCGACGTGCTAACGGCTTCCTGGTCTTGCTTATCTTGCTTCATAAAGAAGCAAACCCCGACGGATCGGCTGTAAAGCGCTTGGAAATATGCGTGCTATAGTCTGGTAACACCCTTCCAGATTTGATTGCGTCATCCATCTCGCCACGGCTTATTAGCTAAGAGGGTCACCAAGAAGAGAAACTAGCCTACAAGTCAAGCACAGATTGTACATAATGCAAAGTCATTCCTTATCAAGTTTTTTTAATTTATAAAATTTCATTCGACATGCAGCCTCAAGCGCATAAATTTGCTCATTTAGGGGAAGACGCCTTGAAGAGCAAATTATGCGCTCGAAGCTAATTTTGATACGTCGGAGATTCGGATATTTTGTCGTTAACGTTTAGTTAAATTTGACGTGAAGATTGAGTATGTAATAATATGAACATTGACGTAATATTTTTATTATTGTGAAATCAGATTTACTTATTTACTTATTAGTGGAGCTTCTGTGCGCGAATGACCACATGAAGATGGCGGATAGTGCACGCATTTAACAACTCGAATGCTTAACGAGACTCTTTTTAGATCCTGATAACCATGTAAGGTCGTTGCCATGTATAGAATGCTAAATAGTACCATTTTTTTGATAATGAGTCTGACACACGGATTCTATTAGTTCCCAATTTGTGAACGAGAAGTACCATTTCCAGCATTCAGCAGCTCCAGAGGTATACTCTGAGATGGCTTATTACACCACACGAGATAAGCAATACGTCTACCGCATTCATTATATGTGTTCTAGATCTGTTTAGATCGGTGCGTATGTTGCATCGAGCTACTTTGACGATATGCTGGTTTAAGTCCGGGATGAGGACGGCAAGTCGGAAGTTGAAGTCGATTAACGTCACGTCCAAAAGGTTATTGCACTTAAGCGCGAGCATAAGTAGCAGTACAACCTAGAAGTTTGTATATATGCAGCTAGCCAATTACCACTTATTAGTTGCATCGTTGGTACAAAAAAGGCGAACGACCTGATCTACAGAAGAAGGCTATAACCGGCTTATCCTTTCCAGTTGATGGAAAGGGAAATTAAAAACTTCCTTGGGCTAGTGGCGTACTTGCACAAGTACTCGCGCAACTACGCCGAGATGACCGGCCAACCTCTTGTCGGTTGAAATAATTGTGAAGTGGTCTTGGAGTGCCGATTGTCAGAACTGCTTTTTCGTATCAATTATGCTTGATACAATCGCTTGTGTTAGCAATTGAAGACCAATATAGCCCATCAGGCGTGATATGTGACGCCAGCGATTTCACAATCGGCCCCGCGTTGATGCAATATGACACAGACGGCGCTATTTTCGTCTTATCATATCAGTACCGTCGGCTGCAATCAGTAAGCTTAGAACCCATGCATGACAAAGTAACTTTTTGCCATACAGTATGCAATGAATAATTTTCAAGTCCATATAGTTAGGTACCAACAGTCATCGTCTAAACTGCCTATGCGTCACTACGTACAGCTGTTATACAAACACAAGCTTCTCGCGCAGTCTGGCAAAATCGATGTCTTTCCACGCAAAAAATATGTGTGAGGTAAAAACAAGGGCTTCGTCGTGTCGTCACGGATGCGCTCTCACGCCGGCCTACTTTCAGCCGGTTGTGCAGTCCAGCATTGAGGTTAAGACTACTGTAGCGATGCTTGTCAACACCCCCCCCCGTCGTATAGACCTGCCGACGACGTCCGATAGGCGCATACTTTTGATTTGTTTGCGTATTAATAACCCTACCAATATACATCGTCAACGTCAAGCTTTAAAACGCTTTCCAGAGGTTTATTGCTCGTCAGCGTAAAAGTTTGCGACACGATGTAGACTGCTGTATCTTATAGCAGTCTACGACTACACATCACGTGTCGTCGTTCCCGTTTTTAATACTTGCTAATGTGAACTATGTATGAGTTACTCTATGCGCAATAAATATGCATAGCGATCGTGACAATAATTATTTTAGGGTCCGCCAAGACTGATACTGTCCACGCCAATATAAATTGGTGCGCAAAATTTTTTTTGCGTGTGAGGGTTGTCAGTATGTATAGCATCGTTCTTCATTCCGTGCACCATTGCATCCTCTATCAAATTTCAGCAATTTGCTAAGCGTCCGTTTACAAAATAATCGCCTTTACCTTTCCAAACACCATCACAAAAATACGGTATATCTTAGTTTGTCGATCGTTATAACAACAACAAAAATTGTGTTGCTATACCGGTTTCAAAAACAAGCAAGGGCGCCGATCGTGACGCTGTCTACACGGTTTTAATATTTATAATCTAATCGGTAAACTTGTGCTCGGTCGAACCTGCAACAAAATTTGGTAAACTGTGACCGTATCATAAATTATAGGGTTTATGATGTCGAGTTCTGGTTATCCCTTAACATATTGTCAGACGACATGCGCAAATCGTGCGTTCGAGGGGATCCTTCAAGGACACATTCACTGATTTACGATCTGGAGTGATATTTTGCAGAAGAAGTTGTTCGTCATTAACAACACTTCGGAAATTTTGGGGTCATTTGAACATTGTGGCTAACTGAATATAATACATTTCACGAAAAACAACCCGACACGCGTCAACCACGCATTTACCGTTACTTGTGAGTGACGACTTTTGTCCCGAAATTAAAGCCTCGATAGAGGCTAGTCTAAAAAAAGGCCACGTTTCGTCCCGCGCCAATGTACCTGAACGACGCAGCAGATAACGAATCCAATCGTAACGACGCTAATGAAGAATGACAGACAGTAGTGATGAAGCAATTGATGACGATAATGATGATACAAGCATATAGAGTACTGATGAAGACTAGACCAGCGTGGACGAAATGAACATTTCTAACAAGAGCATAATCTATCCCTAGTGCGCATATGGTGCACTATACAAATGACAAGTAAGAAGGAGAAAATTACTAGCACGAGAAGCGGTGGTAATTTCGTCAATACATAATCATGAAAAAGGTGGATCTAAAAAAGATGCGCTGGTAAATTTGGAAGAGAAGTCAACAGAATACACGTCACCCTAAACATTTACGGTTTACATGCCTGTACACGTAGGGAACAATATGGGCGGTCGTAAATTACCGCTCAAACACATCGGCCATTTTGATAGTTGCATCGATTATGTAATGCTGACACGATCGACCTATCACTGTATTGCACACGCAGTTATGTAATACGTGGGACGTCTCTGTCCTTAAATAAGTACGATTTCTATTTCTGCGGCCAGGACACCCACCACCCATAAGAATATCTATCTGTTTTTTGCTAAACGTTCCAGGTACACATTCGGTCATGTACAGAAGAGATCACCCCACAGGGTTAATAGATATCGTATTCTACCTCCATGATATTGCTGTCAAGATTGTGTACTATCTATTTAACATTCAACCGCGAGAAAGCTTGGTCGCATTTATTCTTTCATGGTCGACCCGATGCCTCTTTACAATATCAAGCAGGGTCAGACGCCTTAATCATTCATGTTATTCGCACAAAATAAGCAAACTCGATTCAGTTCTTCAACAAATGTCTGATCAGAGTGCTACCCGGACCAGGTCTTCCCACCGCTATTATATTATTTGATTAATACGCACAGTGGTCAATAATTTTCATGTGGAGCTTACTTTGAACGATGCGACAGGAAGAGACGTCTACCGAGGTATCTTGTTACCGAAACGGGTATCCGCTACGTGATATAGTTAGGAAACTTGCTACCAAATAATGATAGACTTTATTGGCATCATCCAGCAGTACGATGAAAACATCCAGATGCTCAAGAGGAGCAATCGGTAAATGTATGCATAAGGCGCTAGTCCCTTGCAGGTGCCAATCATTTGTAGATATCAGATGAAATATGTGCCCTCCAGTAGGGCTGATATTGTAAAGGCCTCTCTGGTACCACAATCAAAAACGGTAGCGCTATTCTGACATGTTTTAACCATAAGAGACAAGGCAAGCTTGTTTCGTGAGGCAACCGGTGCAACTTGTACTGCGCATCAATTGAAGTGCATTTTTATAACTTAATGCATCCGTATCAGTTTTTAAGACCAAATTACCTAAGTATGCATAAACATCGAAAACAGACGCATTTTACACTTTACATGACGTAAAACCGTCGTAATTAGGGTCCCCATTGTATTGCCGATGTCTGAAAATATATTAATGGTATGGTTTGTACTAAATCCCTCTAACGGACATCAAGGAGATGAATCTGTACAGAATAGTATAGGGAAAAGCCGATCCATTTTTAATAATTTTACATATCACTAGTCCACATATCTCTATAGTGGCAACCATGGCTTTTTTTATAGTAGTTAGAAGAGGAATGAACCGGTCTGTTTTTTTCTGCGTGATATCAGGAGAATTGCTCACGTCACGATCGTCGCTATCACTCTAAGAATGTCAAAACGGTTATATCGAACCCGAGTCACCGCCATCATCACGAGGAACACTGTCGCCCTTCCGGTTAATCTTGTCGCACTTAAGTGAGTGTAAAAGGCTAATAGGATACGAGCTGTCTGATCACCATATGCCCGACCATCTAATTGCCAAAAAGCCACGTCGCCACCATGACGAGACTATCGAGTCGTACTCTACGCAGTCTCGGCTTCACTCGAGGTCAAATTAGGCGGGTTTTCGAGTCGGATGCCACGTCTGATTGACGACAAACGATCATAACTAGTCCTGAGTATCGTTGCTTTTGGATCTTGCACCCGTGACAGATGCAGCGGGTGTAATGCAAGTAGTGTATCACCACGTGCACCTGCAACGAATGACGTTGCAGACTACTCAGTGGCAACAGCAGACGTAAAATCATTCGCTTCTTGGTATCCATTTTCCCTCATAGAAATCGCAAGCATTCATGCAGCCGCACCCTTAGCACCTTTGGCCAAACATCGCATGGACTTTTCACAATGCGATGAGAAATAAAAATGGATTGTGTAAACAACATATAAAAAACCGATCCCGAGTGATCCAACGTAGGTCAGTATGCAACATGTTACTTTTTGGTACTAGACAATTTAAGAGACTGATCAATATATGGGGTTGATGTGAGAGGGGCGAGCCCGTTGCATAAAATTGACAATAGATTGAATCATTCTCTTGCACGTTTTCGTATAGAAGAGAAAGTCTTCCTAGTAGCACTTCGTGTCTTGCCCATTACTAAAGACTGGATTTTGTGTAGTTTGTGTGGCAAACTATCTAGAATTTCTGTTAGGATCCACGTAGGTATAGCAAATGTATTGACTACACGCGTTGACGTACAAGCTCCTGTACATTGTGGCAGGCGTCTTGGATACAATGGTAGATTTTCTGATTCGCATGGGGGTTAATCGACGATATTCTTCGTCAACAAGCTTTTCTCACGCAAACGGCTTGACATTTGACGAGTAAAGGTGTACAGCCCATCTCTTTAGCAGGCTACTCTTCAAATTTCACCAATTGACCCCTCTTGATCAATACGGAGATTCTTACCGAATTCGAAAAGACTGCAGCTCAATTTGGTCCATATTGCTAAAAATGAGCTGTCGAAATTGACGCATGCCTCCTCTACATATCATAAGTAGCCCGAATCGCTCGTTCATCAATATGTATTTCTACATCTTCGTGGCGTGAGCCGCTCCTGATCGGATGGTATCGAGTCTCTAATAGTAGAAGAATGTCATGCTATCGCTAAAACACCAGGGCCCAGGTCTCTGCGTGTCTCTTATGCCTATATCTTTGCAGTCGTACATGAACTCTTCCGTACACACATTTTATGACACAGCCGCTGGACTAGCATCAAATATGAGGTTGTGTTCGTTCTTCATCCTTAGAGGTAGTGCTGATATACCCGGAACTTTTTCAAGATATACATATTTCTTTGAACTGCGCATTACACACATCGTGGTTTGCGCTTTACATCGCTGCTTCTATCCGCTCTGCACCATATCCGCTTGGACGCGGTATATGCCTGCGACCAGAGGTACTAATTAGATCAGCAGAAACATGCGCAGTGATACACTCTCTCACCATTGCATTTATTATGGTGCTCCATGGCGGAGGATCCTTGGACCGAGCGTTCCTTGTTCTCTCTATAAGGTGATGTGCCTTGTTTCGTCATTTGCAAAATGCGATGTCTTGTCACCATTCTGGTCGACTGCCTCCGATTGGACAATTATAATAGTGAGTCAGCAGAAGTATAACCATAGTGTGTACCAACAAAATTAAATGATTAGTCACAGTCCGCGATATCTGATTAATCAAAGTATCCTTCGTCATTGTAAGCTTTCTGTAAATATCGTACGTAATGTGTAACGGGGCACACCCTTGCGTAACTTAACGCAAGGGATTTGGGTGCCCCGACGGACGTACACGTGGCGAGCGAGGAAGCGTAGGTAGGGTAAAAGTAGAACTGTTATATTAATAAATTAAGTCTTTAAACTACTGTCTCTTCGTTTGACTTAATTCAATTATACTAATATAACTGCCTGTATGGTGACGTCTCGT
Source organism: Hyaloperonospora brassicae (assembly GCA_947650285.1). NCBI lineage: Eukaryota > Oomycota > Peronosporomycetes > Peronosporales > Peronosporaceae > Hyaloperonospora > Hyaloperonospora brassicae. Next base: position 71,531 of record CANTFL010000254.1, on the reverse strand, counting down.
CACCACTCATTGCGCGCGTCTTGCGGCGATTGGTGGGTTGATATCATCACGATATCAACCAATGAACAGACCCTTCTGGTCGACCCTTCAATATCACCGCTTCGGTGATATTGTTTAAAGAATATCCATCTTTATATTCTTTATTGTCACTTTCCTTAAGTGACAATATTATGTAACGGGCTGCCCCGTTACATAATGTGTTGGTGCATAGACCTACAGTTGCTGGTAAAGTGCAGTATCACTAACATTATTCCAGGCACCTCTTGCACCGTTATAAAGAGAGAGCTGTAAAAGGTTGCTAAATTGCCCTGCCAATCAGATACATCATTGTTACATGCTCGTCGATATTGATGGAATGGGTTTTGACCCGCTCAACCAGCGTAAGAGTATTACGTCTACTTGTCGAAATTCACCATACATATCGCACAGACACACACAGCTGGTACAAACACATCGGTATATCGCGCGTCGATACTGTACAACAAATCGCACATACAATAGCGCTTGCTTTTCCAGCACAGATGAGAATGTTTGTTCACGTTCTATCTTCTTCGCGCACGCACGGCGTGCGGGGTGGTTTGCATGCTCATTACACTCCCAAAATGCACCGAGCGTTTATAAGCTCACCCAAAGCACACCTTTATATGATGTTCATTGGTAGAAAGCCCCAAAATACCGGTGTTTAGCTCAATGCAGACTTTCACGAGACAAAATAAACCTATCAATTCCGCGTGCAGCAAGAAGTAATGGCAAAATCGACGCTTTCTCGCTCCTAGTGGCAATACGCCCAAACGCGCATCGTTTGCCTGCAACAGAGCAAAGCACACGTTTTCATTGCATTGACATCGATAATGGTCCTGCTTCTACACGCATAAAGCTTTTTGGTCGGACGATACGACACCATCGTCAGCTTCTGCGTAAGGCGTCACTTCTGAACCCAGATCATTAGCTCCCCTAGCTTCCTGATCTGCTGCCAGCCACTGTTCTCAAGGTAGTTACAGAGATGGCTGTTCCATGACTTGACTACCAGTGAACACCCATGCAATGCTCCAGGAACGCGCTCCAAAAGTCACTGGACAATTTCGAGCCAAGCAAACCCGCACACGGGCACCAACTGGAACGTGCGGCATTTTGGAAATTCAGACAACAGGTACACTGTCGTTGCAAAGTCCCTCGACTTCCGGAACATCCGTGTGATGGCACTGCGCGTGCATCGTAAAGAGCGATGTCGACGAAGCCATTTCACGACTTCATGTTGGTTGCTCTTCGCCGCGTGGTTAATGGCCACCGTTGAACAGCCATCGGATCGATTCGCATGTAGCCACTTTACCACTTCAGATGTCCCTGTGTAGCAGCACCATCCATTGCTTGCTTTGAACACCATCCAGAGCGATGGTCGTGGAGCCACTTGACCATGTCAAGGTCGCCATTAAAGGCAGCTACATCCATGGCTTTTCTCCTGCATCCTTTACCTACTCCAAAGCCGTTTGCATGCAGCTATTGGAGCACTTTCAGCTGACCACACCCAGCGACACGATTCAGTATCCCCACAAGATCAAAGTTCTCTTGTCGATTCTCACTTAGCCACAGTACCACGTCCGAATGGCTGTTCATTGCGGCTTTTACCATCGTCGGGTCGGAGCAACCTTCGTTCCGGTTTGCATGGAGCCACTTGATGATACCGAGGTGGCCGTGCTCGGCAGCACCGTCCATTGCAAGACGACTATATCCTTCCGCGCGGTTTTTGTGAAGCCACTGGACCACGCGCAAGTGGCCACGACTCGCAGCTCGGTCCATAGCTTGTTTCGTGCACTTGGTTGTGGTGTGCCAGTGGAGCCACTGCACAATTTCAAGCAATTCCGCTTCAGCCGCAGCATTGATAGGGAAGAGACATGGGGCGCCGGCACTCTGTTCTTAAACAGGTACTTTAGCATGTCTAGCTAACCACTTTGAGCAGCTTTGATGTACCCAGTACCAGCGTTTGTGAGCCCCTTCTCTTCGTGCAGTCACTTGACAAGGTGCAAGTGACCTCCCAAAATCGCATGTTCAGAAACGAGCACAGGATCGATCGGACGATCACGGTCAAAAATAAGCTCAAGCATAGTCAGGTTGCCGAATCTTGCTGCACTTGTATAGATCGAATCATAACGCAATGCAGCGTCCAGATCAGCCGATCGCCCGTTGTCGAAAATCCATTGTACAATTTCCCACTCGTTGTAAGGTGCCGCTGTCTTCGCTGCACTATCAAGAGCAACGTCAGAGCTCTCATGCAGCCACTGTACAATCTCCAAGTTTACGGATGCTACTGCTGTGCTGTCAGTCAGCTGTTCACACGTACCCTGCAATACAACGTGATCCTTGAGCCACTCGACTAGCCGAAACTGTCGATTTACGATCGCTTTGCACAATTCGATCCCACCCCAGCAGTCCATAACATGGTGCTGTTATCACAACCACTGTACAATGCGTATGTGCCCATTTGCAGAGGCTTGTGCAACAGCTTCTACTAACACCTCGCTCGGTAGGTAGCTCTGTGCGATCCACTTTAGACTTTGTAGATCGCCACGTGTTGCCATTTGACTTGTTACGATGTCGACTTCCCAGCGACGGAGGAACGGGCCCATTGTTGTTGACTCATGAGCGGTCAAGTACTGAAGTAAACGCAGACTGCCAATGAGCACTTCTACCCCTTCGCTAACGTCAGTGAATCGAACGGCGTATCTAGAAAGGAATCGATCAGTTGAAGTACGGCATCACCGCCTCTTTCGTGAAGACATTCTCGATACACAAAACTGACAATTGTAGGAACTGGGAATGTCCGCCACTCGCTTGTGACGATGGGATGACCGTCCATCGAAGACAGCTTTGACTGTGTCTCCTGACACATTGAAGTGATACTGAGAACGTAGCGTTCTCTCACTTTTGCTGCCTCTTGCTATGTCCAGAACGACTCGTCAATGTTTACGTATTTGCTCCAGACTGGAGTTTGCATCGCGGGTGGGGCCTTTTCTCCAGAAATGGTTCGATGTACGTTGCACGCTAGAATGCTGGGACAGACGCAAGCAGTGTAAAGACAACGGTCGTCAACGGGCTTACATCCTTACTACATCATGTCAATCAGAAAGAGTACGACGACCTTGTCGTGTCCGTTGCAATGTATGAAAATGCAACGAGCTAGTTGACATTAGTCTCACAGCCCTCCACAAAAGCCACGGCCCGTCGACCTGGAATTCAAAAAGTCTACGATTGCCTTACGGATCGAAGGTCTACAGCACTAATACGACATAGCAGCCACGTCCCGCAAAAGTCTAGCTGAAGCAACATCACCGACCTATAAGCCGTGCTTCGGTTATACGCTGTCGCAGTCGATCTACCGATTGGATAAAGGAGTCGCAGGGCAATGTAGTCACTTGCTCGCTCGGAATATGGGTAGCTCGATCTAAGAAGATGAAGTGATGTTATTGGCGACGGTCTTGTGGACCTCGTTACGGTATGTACCTTCCTGCTTCTGAACACGCTTTATAGACCCCATGGGCCGATCAGCGAATCGATAATCACAAGTATCGTAGTAAGATGGACAGCGCGGGTCTGCTTGTCAACGGCTACCGCTCATGGACAGTCTTCTGCTATGCTATAGTTCTTTTCTTTGGCCAACAGTTGTTATAATCTAACGATGAATGGGATCAAATCTAAGACGTGACAGCAGAAAGCATCGATGGCTTTATCCAGCGAAATTCATTGCGCCAATTTCGATATTTAAACGCTAAATGAGCGAGCGCGAAAAGAATACCGGTATTGAGCCTTGTCATGCTAAATGAAAATTGTTTGATTGGTCAATGTCCATATTCTTAACGCTCGCTTGTTCACAGTACCGCTTATTGCCACATGGAAAGATAGTACATGTGGCAAAGTATCAACGTGCTATCATGAAAATCTAGCTGTTTCGGCATCAGGCTGTTGCTTTCATAGATGCAGAGCACTACAACGACAACTTTGCGGCAGCGATACTTCTTGCCACGAATCAGTACACTTGCACCATATTTTCGAGCTGTCATGTCATACCATCTGTAACGCGTCCGATCACAAGTCACGAACTCGAAGTACGTCCCGGACAGAGGTGTGAAGCTGTAGCACGAGACCACATTGTGGATAGCACTTTGACTATGCCCGGCCAGTGCGGCTGCATCTCGAAATGAGTAGATGTCGCGGCTATCAGTTCGACATACTGCTGACTCACGAACTGTCGTATATCTGCTGTCTCAGCATTATAAAGTAACAGCAAAAAACGGCGATCGTATTCATCGACCGTTGCGTTCGTTGTAGTAACTGATCTCACACAGGAACGACGACGTACACTCACTGCGTTCGCTGTAGTAACTGATCTCACACAGGAACGACGCACAACTCACACACAAACCTTTGGTTACATTTCAAGTATGTGAAGCTGATATGTAGATCACGATCAAAGTGTCGGACGGCATCTTGCACAGCTTCGTTCTCCGTTGTGGCAGTGCATGTGCTCATTCCTTGTTCTTTGGAAGCCAAGCGATGAGAAACGGGGCGTAGCCTAGCAGCGCAGTGCTGATGTTGTTACACTCAGGCAAAAAGGTGTTCGTAAGCTCTGGCATAAAGTGGGCGCAAACGCTGGAGGATATGGGGGGGATTATGATCAGAGGAGGTTATGATTTTGTGACAGTGCGCACACCTGATGCAGTTGAGATCGCCACGTGCTCGCATCTATTCGGCTCCTATCGGACAACAAGATCTACCTTATCTTGCAAGCGACCAACCACAGACGTCACGATATAATGCTTGACTGCCGCACCACGCAGAATTGTAGACGTGCAGCTGGCACTCGGCAGGAGGCGACAACTCAAGTGCAAACGTCCTTGCTTGGTTTTCCAGTTCTTGTGCTGCCCGAGATGTGTTTTCATGAACGCATCAACAGGTCGGCCTTCATCACCGGCTCACCACAACTGTCAGTGTATGCGAATGGATACTGCCTCCTCATTCACTTCGCCAACAATCATCAGTCAGCAAAGTTTAGGAGTATTCAAGTACTCGACCGTCGCTTGCTCAGCTCACGCGCACGTCGCAAATACATCATCATCCCCTTCGTCCTTATTTAATGTACACCACACGAACACACCACACCACACACACCTCACACGCACAAAATGGCACGACGAATGTTGCACATGACATTCACTCCTATTCCGCATTCCCACGAAGCCCAATGCGCACAGCTGAGGCGCGCGCGGACGCCGTGCAAAGCAACTTGCAGGAGCACCTCGCGTGGGCCCAACAGGTACCAAACGTCTCTGCACCTAACGCGCTCAGTCGTGATCATCAGCCTCAGACTCAGCATTATCGTCCCTATCTTGTGGTGTCGTTGCGCTCACAGTGTATGTGGTTGTCTCTTGAGCGTCTGTAGGCCCCCACGGACGCGCTGCAACAGTGTCTGAACTCGCATGTCATTAGTGCCTATTTGGACCGTCGCGCAGCCTGTAAACACGCGTGAGTTGGCAGTAGTCGACCACGAGGTTTGCGACAAAAGAGCGTATATTCTATCCACTCTGCGCAGCTGGACGTGGCGTGTTGCACGAATGTAGCCATTGTGCGGAGATAGGTTCAGGGTTGGGCTGTGTGTGAGATGTACTGATTGATGGTATGTTGTGTAGCGTCGACGACCAGACAGCAGCAGACAAAGAGAATTGTCTCGAGACGATTCAGCGAGGACGTGACGCACTGCAGAAGTTCCAAGCGCTGCGGGCGCGATCAAGAGCGTCGACGAAGCTGACGGTGGTGCCGACGCCACGAATTGCTCTGGGAACGATTCCAGTCGTCACTTGTGGTCGTCGTGCGTCGAAAGTTGCTGCACAAACGACAGCCAGTCCCTCGACGGATGGCTATCGCAACGAGCATGGAAGAGTTGGAGCAGCAAGTGAGCCTCGGCCAGTGACAGACTTCGAGACTACTGCTGCCGTATCCAACGCGGTTGTGGACCTCACGCAGTCGACTGTGACAGCGCCACCGGTCGCTCGAGCTGGTCCAGGCAAGACGACGTACCAGAACAGTGGACCAGAACGACATGGAGATAGCACTAGAGTGCAGCAGATGTCGTACTCAGCAATCGACGAGGAGGATGTGGATCGTTTGTTTGGTGATGTGGACGTGGACGTGCTGGTTGCTAATCACCAGCGCGCCCAAGAACAAAGTGATCGCCGAACCGTCTCGATGACGTCGAATGAATACTTGACGCCATCTGGTTCTTCTTCGGTACCGATCGCTGCATCTCCGGAGTCTGCTACAGTCGAAGTGGCTGATGAGTTGCGTGAGTTGATTAAACGAACGCGCGAGTGTCTTCGCAAAGCTCGCGAGGAGTGCGATGACGCATCCCTGGAAGGAGACGTGCCAGAATATATGCAGCGACGTCGTGTAGCGCTGGAACAAAAGTTGGAGCTACTGAGTAAGCGGTACAGGGAGTGCAAAGGCACGGCGAACGCATCGCCGGGCAGCCAAAGTGTGCCTCCTGCTCAGCCTTTGCCCCGAAACGTGCCAGTTCCACACACGTACGACAGTAGAGCTGACGCATCGAGCAAAGCTCCAACGTGCTCGTGCGGCATGTCAACTATAGAAGCGCGGGTGCAGCACGGATCAAACGCGAATCGACTGTATTACCGTTGCAGTACGTGCGGATTCAATTCTTGGGTGGACGGTGAATGTGGGACTAGCCATGGGCGTTACAACGATGGGGAGACCCGAACTCGTTCGATCGTGGTAGAGCAGCCCTGCGTCTCTAGCGATCCAGCTGTGACTTCGAACATGCAGCGGGCGAAGCGAGTGCTCCGCGACATTTTCGGCCACAATGCGTTTCGGCCGAATCAGGAACGGACAGTCATGGAGGCGTTCAGTGGCCGAGATGTGTTCGTTTTGATGCCTACAGGAGGCGGCAAAAGCCTCTGCTTCCAATTGCCTGCGTGCATCAATGATGGCGTTACCATTGTCGTGTCTCCTTTAGTATCGCTGATCCAAGACCAAGTGCAACAGCTGGAGGCTCTTGACGTGGGTGTAGCGAACCTGAATGGCGACCAGGACTACGACAGCGTGCAACGACCAATCATCTCGCAGCTCTTCTCAAGCCGCATTACGATAAAGATGCTATACGTTACCCCGGAGAAGATCGCGTCGAGCAATCTGCTCAACAACGTGTTTGAGTCGCTCGAGAAACGCGGACTGCTGGCTCGATTCGTGATCGACGAGGCACACTGCATTAGTCAATGGGGCCACGATTTTAGGAAAGACTATATGAATCTAGGAACGTTGCGATCCAAATTCCCGTCGGTAAGTGGCTCGTGTTGGATCTTGCTGTGTGCTGCTGGCTGAACGTGGTAGCTCACACGTTGCACGATCAGGTGCCCATTATGGCGCTGACGGCTACAGCAAACACACAGACGGAGGCCGATATTGTCAAGAATTTGAAGCTGAGGAACCCGTTCATCACTCGGTCGAGCTTCAATCGGTACGCTCGTGTGTTTGACACATGGCTCGTGTACCCTTTCCTTATCGTGTTGGGTAACTGGCAGGCACAATTTGACGTACGACGTACGCAAGAAGAGCCCCAAATTCATGAGTGAGATTGCAGATTACGTTCGGAAGCACATCGATGACTCTGGGATCATCTATTGGTGCGCTTGCCGACAGATTCAGCAGATAGATGCGTACTGAACGACCATTGCTTACCGACTTGTTGTGTACCATGGTGTGACTAGCTTGTCCAAAAAGGATTGCGAACAAACAGCAGAGAAGCTGATCAAAGCGTTGGGGTTCGAGAACACGCGCAAAGCCAGTCAGATCTCGTTTTACCACGCAGGACTGGAACCAGACGACCGTGCGTTTCGCCATCACGAGTGGAGCAAAGGCAAGATCAAGCTTATTTGCGCCACTATAGCCTTCGGGATGGGGATCAACAAACCGGACGTGCGCTACGTTATTCACCACACGATTCCTCAGTCCGTGACGCACTACTACCAGGTACGGTTGTCGCCACAATAACGATGTCGTGGTTGCTAAATTGTGATATTGTGTACAGGAGGCTGGCCGAGCCGGGAGAGATGGCGAAACGGCGAACTGCATCCTCTACTATTCCTTTTTGGATTTGGTATGTTTGTTGTTTAGCTTGACTACTTTGCTGCAGTAGAACGTTGACCGAGTATTTGTGAAAACTAGACCCGACGTCGCAAACTGATTACGAAAGACCGCGAAAACGCGCAGCACCGCAACGTTCATCTGCAGAACCTTCGACGTATGACCGAGTTTTGCGAGAACCAAGTCGAATGTCGACGAACGTCTCTTCTCGAGTATTTTGGCGAGCATTTTTCGAGTGAGCAATGTCATGGAACGTGCGATAACTGCAAAAACAAGGCTTTGGGAATGACGTTTGAGAAGTCAGACGTGACTGAAGACTGCGTGTTGCTGGCCGAAATGAGTACGATTGATTGCGCTAGTCGAGGAGAGAGTAAGCTGGTCCTGATCGATGTTTGTATTTCTTCTAGTCAAAACGCTTCACGAAGCCGGCGATCCCACGACGATTGTACAAGTAGCTCAAATATTCCTCGGCCTGGTGGTGAAGGGCAAAGAATGGAAGCAAGACCAGTTCTCACAGCTCAGAGGGTTCGGTAAAGGCAAGGGCCGCTACTCGCGTAGTGAGGTGGAGCGCATACTATATCACATGATCCTGCGGCAGTATCTGCGCGAAGTGGTAGGGGGCTGTATGCTTGAGATGGGTGACCATCATCGCAATCACCTGATGTGCGATGCGACGTTCTGTGCAGGATCAAACAAACGCGAAAGGCTTCACTACGACGTTCTTGTCGCTAGGATATAACGCAAACCGACTCAATCGTGGCGAACGGGTTCGCATTGTGTGCAAGACAAAACACCAACCGCGTGCGTCTGCTAGCGACGGTATTCCGCAAGAGGGAGCCAAGACGTCCAAGAAAAAAGCACCCAAAAAGGCTGCTGCGACGAAAAAGTCAGCGACAGCAGATAAAACACGAAAGACGGCGAAGAAGCGGAGGAAAGCGCATGCGAAGGAAGCTGTTGAGGAGTTGAGTGATGACTATGACGACGACGATGCAGTGGGTGTAGTCGCGCCAACGCCAACTACGATCGAGTATCCGCTCATTCCAGAGAGCGCGTCGTCTAGGAGGTACGTGACTCTTTTCAGATTTTCACATGACACGAGCAGACTGCATGACCTGACGTGTTGTATTTGGACAACAGAATACCTGAACAACACGTTGAGACACTGGCGCGAATGCTCAAGGATTGGCGTGCGAGCGTGTGCGATAGCGAGAACGTCATGCCGTACCACATTCTCACGACTGCAGGCATTGCGTCGATTGCGAATTCGGTTCCCGTTTCGAACGCAGAGCTTCTGAAGATCGACGGTATTGGACGCATTCGCGTGAAGAAGTATGGCGAAGCGATCATCGGGATCGTCAAGAACCATCTCGAAAAGGTTTGGTCGTACCGACTTGTATCCTGTTTGGGCTACGCCTGCTTGTGATTCACACGTACCTCTCCAATGCCGATTGCAACAGCACAACCTGGTACCGACTCCAATGCCGACATCGCGCTCAAACAGCGTGCTGGACAGCATTGACGCAATGGACTCTGACGTCGAGATTGTCGAGGCGCCTCCGATTCCGAAGTCGTCCCCATTTTTTCAGGGAAAGGGAAATGCCGCAACGGCAGTGACGTCTGCCCGGCCTAGCAGCGATACAAGCTGTGCTGTGATCGACGTTGGTGACAGCCTCAACGATATCGATTGGGATGCGTGGGACGCGGACGTGTTGAGCCAAAACGCGAGTTCAGGAGCGACGAGTGCTAGTCGCAAACGGTCAATAGGCGTCTCAGGAGCGACTCAGACTACAAAAAAGCGATCTACCTGATGCCGTCTCATCATGACGTGCAAAGGTGAATCACAGCGATTGCCCAAGTTCAGTCAAAACAAACAATGGGCGTCGCGCCCAGTATTCTAAAGCACGATGTTGTCGATCAGACGGCAGTTTCCGACTTTGACAGCGACGGAAATGATGGCTCCGTCGAGTGTACCGACTTCAGCCACCTCTTGCATTGTCTCTTTGGATCCCACCGACACATAGTCGATGGCGGTCACCAGCGGTTCGCGTTCGTACGCTCGGCAAACAACCGCACGCAGCAGCTCTGCACCAACTGCTGTTTGTCCCGCTGTCTTTGCTGCCTCGAACAAGTCCCGCGCATGTACAAGGCCATGATGCAACACACCCGCTGCTTTTTGCTCTGCAGAGCTCAAGTACTGGTTGCGCGTCGAGAGCGCAAGCCCGTTTGGTTCACGTGCAATGGGCACAATGCCAATCTCCACGGGGATGTTCAAGTCCGAGACGATCCGCTTGACGAGCACGACCTGTGCCGCGTCTTTTTGGCCAAAGAACGCGTGCGTGGGCTGCACAATGTTAAACAACTTGGTGACGACTGTCGCGACACCTCGAAAGTGGCCTTTGCGGCACTGACCTTCGACCAAGTCGTCGAAGCCCTCGGGCTCGACGTAGCACCGATGATGTGGCCGGTACATTTCATGGACCGAGGGGCGGAACACAAAGTCCACGTTTGCTTGCTGCAGCCGGACCATGTCCTGGTCAAACGTACGAGGGTACTTGGAATAGTCCTCGTTTGGTCCAAATTGAGTCGGGTTGACAAAGATACTGGCAGCCACGAAGTCGCACGAGCTCCGCGCCTGCTGGATTAGCGCCATGTGTCCATCGTGGAGACCCTATTTGCACACCGATAGAGCGCAGTGGCCAGTGCAGATACTGTCAGACGATCGAATAGAAAACCGAGTAAACCCAATTGGGTTGCGAACAGAGACGTACGTACGTACCCCCATGGTCGGAACGAACCCCAACGTGGCAGCAGACGCTAACGCGCGACGCACGCGGCGGAACTGATCCACTGTCTCAATGACTTGTGTCACACTGGAGGCAAAGCATCGTCGGATGAGCGCAGACCGCTTCAGCAGCAAGCGACGGGCCGTCAGCATTACGAGTAGATCTGTATCGTCGACCGCCACTGGCTACGTCTCTCTTCATGCAGCTGTAAAAAAACTCGCGGTATTTTAGCTGTGTGAAGAACGGTATCGCAAACGTTGGAGCACTGTAAAAGTGCGGTATTTTAGCGGTGCGAAGAGCGTTATTGCAAACGTTAGAGCGCTGTAAGATAGCTGCATCTCGAATACGGCGTTTTCGCGTCGAACAAGTGGACTCGCGTTCTGTTGCTGCTGCTTTTCTGTTGGTAGAATGAACACACGTTTGATTACGGATTCTCAGCGCCCCTCTCGTCGTGATCGCTTACAAACTCAGTCTATCGTCGATGACACGCACCGGCGATCCATGTCGATGGTAGTAACGAATCTCATAACCCATAGATAGCCATTCGTCAAGGACCACATTTTCGCTGACGTGTGCAAAGGCGACATCGTGTCGATGCAACACTTGTCAGTCAATTACTTGAACGCTGCACTCAATCGTTCCATCGTCACGACGTATCACTGTGTCACCCGCACACATTTGCTCATCAGTGCGTTCTGCATGTCTGTCTACAAAAGGCTTTGCACATGTTATACTGCCGCAAGCTCTTCACCACATACAGCTCCAGCTGAATCAGCTCAATGGGTCTTCAAATTGTAGCAGACACGTGGTGCATACCGCCAATCGATCCGAATGACAGGAAAACGACAGACCGACCTCCAGCTATTGCGTTTAGTCTTGTCTTCCACGTGTTTGGTCTTTCGCGAAACCTCGAAAGCTGTAGTCACGTTCGAGTTTCGAGTGACTTGTAATGATGTATCTGCATGGATCCAGTACGCGACGCGTCTACTCTGTTGCCCCGTGCATTGTCACTGCGACCGTATCGTATCGCGACGACCGGCTGATTCAATGTGAGCTTCTTGATGGAGTTGCCGTCCGCTTCTGACGGGATGTCCAGCCAGATCGTAGGGTGTACCCATCGACTAGCGAACAAGAGTTGCAGCACTACGTCCACTGTAGATGTTCCTACTCGTAGATGCACATGCTATTGACACAGCAGCCGGAAAGTGCTGTCACACCTCGTGGAACACACTAGTAGGACGACAACGACAGTCGGCTCGACGCGATTGCAAGTAGACCATATATACTCACGTCACCGCACGAGAGTGCGCGACAAAAGCCTGCGACTTCATCGACCGCCACAACAGCGTCGAGCTTTTCGTGTCCGCCCTCACTTCCATTCAACGACAATGTACAACCGCCACTATGTACGCGACGCGCGTGCCAACAGAGACGTGTGCACTTGTCTCAACACGTGCGTGACCAGCTTTTTTTTCCCTCAAGTACAGTACGTCCATGTCCGAGCCCGTACTGGCCCCTGTTCTGTGCCCGATGGGGTCGCACCTCCCGTCCCCCTCTCTGCACACGCGACTAGTCTCTAGTGCACCATCTCTCGCTCTCTCTTCCCATCTGACGGGTCAACCAAACATCGTCGGATTGTACACGACACTTGGCCGTCGACGTTGCGCCGCTCGATCGGTTCGAGGCGACACCCATTGACCAGACCAGCGACAACGTCACGTCCAGCAATAGCTGCAGCAAAAGAGCCCAAATAGGTCCCAACACCTGCTGTGGCTCGAGAAAACTCTCGTGCACCCGCAGCTTCGCTCGTCGAACCCGATCCGCTGCGTCTTTGTCACGTCTGACACGACTTTTTTTCCGCGGTCGTTGCATCGCAGGGCACTTGTCGCATCGGCGCTCGTCTGACGGCGTCTTACGAACACACAAACCCAAGACACAAAGCCCGAGACACAAACGCGTACGTCATAAAGGGGCGCAGGAAATTTCCGCTCCCGTGACCAGAGACATCTCGCGCGCGAGACCTTATTCCAAACAAGTCGTTGCTCGTGCACGAGAGAGCGGTCGGCAACTGGTTTTGGGGGGTGTTTTGTGACAAAGGGAAACCAAAGGGGGAAACGACGCCAGGCGTCGTTTTTCACGGGCTTTCGAGTCGCGATCGCGTGTTGATTGCGAGCTCACGCACACCGATTGACTTGTTCGCGCGTGTCAGCTGTAGAACCCATGCGGGGAACTGAGCCGTCCGAGATGATCGCTGGGGAGACGAGACGAGGTCGTCACTGCACTCGATCTTCCCATCTCGACGTGAGCTTTACGTCCAGAAGAACCGAATGTTGACTTGATGGTGGGGCTCGTTTGCGTTCCTTGCTATGTAAAGCACACGACGATGGGTCACGCACGAAACGTGGATGGGACGACGGTACTGTCGCTCCCCAGTGCGCCGCGACGCGCGCCGTCTGTATTATTCACTCGTGTCGGCCGAACCCACGCGCACGTCGTGTACCCTTCAGTCGCCCCGCCCCCTTGTCCGTCCGTCCGTCGCTTCCTTCCTGCTTGAGACCGTCCTTCAAGTTGGGGGTGGTTTACATACATCTACATACCTATAGGCGCGCCACCCCGAGAGCGTCGCGATGGCTTCGTCAATGCGGGACCGTCACCGGATCAAAGTGTGCGTTCGCCTTCGCCCTTTTACTCGGACGGAAAAGCTCCGAGCCGGTGGTAAGGCCGCGTGGACGTGGTACGTGGAGACAGAGTGATGGGGGAGACGGGAACAATGCAGAGTCTGCCTCATGGACGAGCTGCTGATGACATTAGTGTGGGTGTGTCTGTGTGTGCGGCTATGTATACCTCCATGGGCACGTTTGTATGTGTGTGTGTGTAGGCACGAGAATACGCTGTATCAGCAGATATTTCCGGCCCAGATTCCTTCCCGAAGTGATCAGCAGGACGACGGTGACAGGATGCAGCAACTGAAGCGCCGGAGTGGAAACCCACCGACCGGACCGTCCATCGCTTCGAGTCGACGGGATGCGGCCGTGACGTTACCGTCGTCGTACTCGGTGGACCATTTGTATCCTCCTGCAACGCAAACACAAACGGTGTATCAAGAGACTGTCAAGGTACAGAGCTGTTGCTGTCATTGAGCGTTGAGAAGCGCTGCTGCGTGTTCGAGCACGTGTCAAGTCACTTACGGTACAGGATGTGTGTGGTGTGCGTGCTGTGGCTTTCGCGTATGTGTTTGTTCATGTTCAGGATGCTATTATGGCAGCAATGGAAGGCTATCACTCGTCTGTGTTCCTCTATGGACAAACAGGCACGGGCAAGACGTACACGATGCAGGTCGGTGATGGTTTGATGGATGTCTGACTGCTGTAGTGCTGTAACAATGCACATTGTTGGCACCAAGCCAGCGATGCCTGACAACTCGTTCTTGTGTTTTGCTTGTACTTTGATCTGTACAGGGCGGTCGAGGAGATCCAGGAATTATCCGGCTGGCCGTACAGGATATATTCGATAGCATTGCGCGGCATCCTAGCATGGAGTTCTTGCTGCGGTTCTCGTACTTGGAGATCTACAACGAACGGATTCACGACTTGCTCGCGGCAGGTGCGAAGTCAGACATTAAGATCTACGATGTGCACCATCGAGGCGCTGCAACGAGTACAAACGCTCGCGATGGGTTTGTCACCAAAGACGTGGTGATCAAAGGCTTGCGTGAAGAAATTGTGCTGTCGACCGAACACGTGCTGTCGCTCGTCGAGTTAGGCAACTTGCACCGTCACATGGCAACGACCGAGTCAAATGACCAATCGTCCAGGTCTCACGTGGTATTCCGAATGGTAAACGATCTTGCTGCATTTTTGCTCATGCCCTTTGCTTCTTGCGTGTCGATTCCGTACACTGTGAACAGCATCCACTGCCTTCGTTGAGCTTCTCAACTCGACTTTTTGCTGCTACAGAGCAGGCCAAAGCTCTCAAGAGACTGACTGACTTGTACCCTGTCTGGTGCTGCGTTTGTTTGTTGTGTAGGTGATCGAAAGTCAAGATAAGCAGAGCAGTCGAGACTGCAGCGAGGTAGCTTCTGTACGATCCGCTACCTTGAACATTGTCGATCTTGCCGGCTCTGAGAGCGTCCGACTTGCCAATACTACAGGACAGGCTCTAGAAGAAGGCAAGTATATCAACCGCAGCCTCCTCACGCTCGGACACATTATCTGGAAACTCAGTCGGGATCGCCACAGGACCGAAGCGGGCGGTAGTCGACCACCCCACACGCCGCACCTGCCGTATCGTAATTCCAAACTCACTCGAATTTTGCAGCCATCACTGGGTGGTCAAGCGCAAATTGCCATTGTGTGCACGGCATCGCCATCCGTCGAGTGCTTGGCCGAGACGCACAATACGCTGAAGTTTGCAAGCCGTGCACGAAGAGTGCGTAATCGCGTGGTCGTGAACGACGGATTAGGCGAATCGGCATTGCTGCGAAAGTACCGAGCTCGGATCCGAGAACTAGAAGACCAGCTCGAGCGCTTACAGATGCGTCGACGACCTGCTCAACTGAGCAGCTCGAGTCAATTGGCGCTAAGTGAGCAGCAGACGGAGCTCAAATACGCCATCAACAATATCAACAAGGTGATCTTGAACTCCTCACCAACACAAGAGAGACTTGACGACGAGGAGCTGGCGTCTGTAGACGACGACATGTCCGCATCAATGGCGGCGAATCCACCCACAACGGTACCAAGTCACACATCTCGACGAGGTGGTGACTCGACTGCACGCTATTTGCCGCAAAAGTCAACATCAAGGCAAGTAGCAGCAGCCAGACGGCAAGCAGAGATGGAAGGCCCGACTCCTGTGGCACAATCTAGGATAGCAACTCGTTCGTTACGTCGCCAAGCAGCTGTTCACAGCGACGAGATCATGAATGCGTTTGACCTCAAAGAAGAAGAAAAAGATGAGGTCAAGAACGAAGACCACGCCCGTCCTCGACTCGCTCGTGCTGGAAGCTCTGCAAACACATCGAACAAGACATTGATCAGTGGTGGCAGTGCAAGTACCAAGACACTACCGCTCTCTACTTCATCTTCCCGATACCTCACGGATGACAATGACAATGAACTCGCCGAAGTCAATGAAAATGACCGTAACGATGAACAAGACGATCCTGAACACGACGAGGATATCCGACATGATACCGTGACCCATCCAGGCAGTATTGACAGGTCTTCAGCGATTGAGGCAGCAAGTTCGACGCTTCCCGCTCCAGTAGCAGCTTTCGCGAGCACTACCCGCCCATCACTCACGTCGGTGCTCAAGAGCAAGTACGTGAGCGAGTTATCGGACATGGCGCGTCGTATCGGACGGTGGCAACACATGGACGAAGGTGAATGGCGCGAGCGCAAAGAGTTGCTGCATGAATTTGTACGCGGACTCGAGATCGCTCTGGCCGAACAGGAGACCCGCATGAGCAAAATTCGCGAGCTAGAGCTGGAAAATCAACGCTTGCGTCAGTCTATGGCTCCACGTGAACGCGAGCAGCTGGGTCAGCGAAAATCGGATACGACTCGGCAGACTCTTGACGCGAAGAGTTGAATTACCCGTGACCTTCGCGTGACGCGTATGGAGGAGTGTACCAGGGTATATAGAAGTGTCAAGTTACGAGACGTCGTGGCGAGGCAATAGATAGTATATAACGTGACTGGATGCAATAGACGGTAGAGGCCAAGCAGCACAAGCGAGTAGCTGACATGGCAGGAAATACAGCACTGAGTCATGCAATTGCTCGACAAACAGTGCAATGCGATTCGCACAGTATCGTTATTGGGATCATCGCACTGCTCGTTTGAGTGCTTTCCCATAGTACAATGGAACATAACGGCACTTTTCGACACTTTGTTGATACTTTGCACCACGAGACCCAACAATTCCTTTGTTTTGTTAACGGTTCATGTGCTGCGTCGCTGCACTGTGCAGAGACTATGACTTGGTTCCTCGTATTTGTTAGTGCGTTATGACGGCTGTCGATAGTATCGTTACGAGCAACTACAACATCGCATGACGCAAAGTTGTTGTTTCGTAAGCACATTCGCGCACTCTTTGTGAGTTTGAGCCTTACTGCTCGGTCGGTTTCCTACATCGTAATACAAACTTGGGATAGACATTTGCGAGCCCAACCACAGGTATGCTCGACGACGGAGCTCGATCGATACTTGCTCGTATGAGTGGCAGGTGCTTGCTCGGCTTTTGCTAGCATCATCCAAACTGAGGCAACACCTTCGTTCGTTCTTGCATGTTGTGTCCGACAAAGCTTCTAACACGGCCACTGGTGAAAGCATCTCACATCAACTGTAACATTGAACAACAAGCAAGTGGTTCCATCTACTGCACATGTGCTGCTAGCCGTCTCATTTGTTGATGGTTACGTTGGCTTGTCGTGGAAAGTCAACACTACTCGACCATTTTGCTTGTATAGATCGTACACGAACCAGCTTCTTAGCCATAAAGTAGCCATGAAGTTTACCATGCTCAGTATCCATCCACTTTGTATCGGACCTTGAACAGCCAAAGTGTCGCTGCAAAGACGTACTCGTCTCCAGATGTACTAGAAAGAAGTGCTTACTCGAGGTATTGACCAGTGCGATACTGCAGTTCTTCAAGTGCCGTAGTGGCGTGGTAGCTGTCGGCCTCGCCAATATGGACGTACCCCAAGTACGTGACTTTATAGCCAGCCATCAAAGCAGATACTGCCAAAGCACTTCTCAACTCGAGTCTCTGCAGCAACCCCATTCTCTGCTTGTTCACAATCCATCCGACGGAGCTGACGCGCCTGAAAATATATTCCAGAAACCGGTCGTAGCGACTGATGGCAAAGAGCGACTGACCGAGGATGAGGTTTCGGCGGGTGCAGTCGAAACGGCTGACACCGAGCAATCGTTGCCATAAGACCTGGTTGCAGCAGCAGTATTCGTAGTCACGCTTCCATTCGTGACGTGTGGAACGCCGTGTGGTGGTGTGTAGCCAAGTTTCGACGGCAAGTAAGCACTTTGACGCATCCGAAAAGGTACCTGCATCTTCCTTTTTGACCACGATGCGGATGGTGAGGCACATGCCCTTCCAGCATCATTACAAGCAGACTTGAGCGTATTCACATGAGTTGCCGCTTGTGAAGAACTTCCACTGACAAACGTCCTGAATGGAGACTCATGCACCATGGCCTTGGCTGAAACTGGAGTCGTAGCAGCGGTCACGACATTCACTTGTGACTTCAGATACTCACCACCTCGAGTGTCCACTGATAATCCACCGACTATCCCACACTGCTCACTCTTCTCCAAGTTCTCTTCGACAAGCGCACGAATGCAATGCGCAGCTTCGTTCATTCGCTTTGCGTACACAATGCGGCCATGTAGTACACGGTAAAGAAGCGGTGCCAATGTAGCATCTCGTGCCACGGCAAACGCACGCAGTTCACGGACAATGGTCTCGGATAATTGCGTGTACATTTGTGTCGTAGCAACGAGCTTTTGCTTGTTGCGAAACATTCGCTCCGTCGCTTTCGTCCTTTCGCTTCGACCGCTGCCGACACGCTTTTCGTGCGCTTCTCGCAATGCCACCACCTTGCGCGAATAGTGATCGTAAAGTGTCTTCTGCCTTCGAAAAGCCAATGCTTTGCTTTCGAGGTTTCGAGCATGTTGCAGCCACTTGGTCACGGGTACCAGGACTTCAAGCTCGAGTCGGTCACACGTTTCTTGGAGAACTGTCCGATCCATTGTAGCGCATGCCACTCGAGCTTCGCCAGCAAATTTTTTGACTTCGAACGATCCGGTAGAAGACTGACGATAGCCTGTCGAACGGTTGTCTCCTGATGACAAGTCGTCCAAAGCGACCATCACTGGACTTGCAGCACCGTGGAACCTTTTGATGGAGTAAAGGTACGTTCTCAGCACCGAGTCCAGCGTTGCAAGCCGTTCCAGTGTCGGCTCAAAATCCGAGTAGACCAAATCGAACGCTACGTTTGTACTGGGCGTTACAAGGCCCAGAGCCATCATGAGTTTGTTCTTGGTGCGTACACGCAGTGAAGACATTCAATCTTGTAAGCTGACGACCAGCGATTCTTTTCACACAATGCACTTGAAGCTTTGGCGTTGCTTAGGGTGTTGACAATGGCGAAAGTCTTGATATGGCGGAAGAACATTGTTGATGGTCTAGTAGCACGATGTGCCCAACGCAGTGGTCGCGGTCTCTCAAGAATCTGGACGCAACATCAGATGCATAATGACCAAGACACATCAGGTACGAGCTTGACTACTAACATGCTACTTGTCATGTTGATTAGAACCAACCTGGTCTGCTACTCTTTACGCAGTACCAGCATAGGCCGGTTGGTAGTGAAGGTATTCTTGGGCGCATTGGGTCTCAAGTGGGCAACTCTTTGCACACGTGTAAACGGCAAGCGTTCCCCACTCGCAACTGCGCGACGTGATGTCGCCAAGAGAGCTTTGCTTGTCTACGCCCAAGTAATTCAGCAGCTGTGGCAGCACTTGGAACTCGAACTTACGCTCACTGCCACACCGTTCACATGGCGGCACACTGCTGGTAAGCATGCCCTTCGAATGCACCCATAGCACAGCTTCGTCCTCCCAGCGAGAGTAGCGCAACACCTGATCTCTTGCAATCGCAACTCTGGTGAGAAAGCGCACGTACTGCTCATCTTGTTCTGTCGTATGGCCTAGAGCCTCGTTCAGCTCTTGCTGCGTCACATCCAGATCCGTGTCGTCATCGTCGTTAATTTCCTGAGTCTTGCCTGAGAAACCAAGAAACGTGATCACTTGTCAGCTATTCGAGCATCGATCGTATGTAGCACGCTACACAACAGCTCTTCTCACCTTTCTCGAACTCTGCCATCATCTTTGCTTCGTGTCTAACAACCACATACGTGTCAGCCAACCCAGTCACAACTGCACGTCAGCTGCAAGTACCAACGTACTGATTCGCCGCTTCTCGGCTGTCTGGTTCATGGTCAATCTCCAAAATTCGTTCCGGAAAGACGTACGTCGACCCTGTCGCGATCATCTTCTCTCGCGCCTCGTCCGACTCGACCAGCACGTGCGTCTCCAAACTGTCATCCACCACTTCACCCATTAGCACTTCCCAACGCTCAGTGTCGACAACAAGCACAACAACAGCTTTCATCCATCACGCACCACTGAGCACACGTCTGTTTGTGCCCTCCAGCCGTCCAATGGTCTTTCTGATGGCGTTTACTGCAGTACTGTGCCACACGACAGGCACTGCACGTGAACGTCGCGCGCTGGCCACACAACACACAAAAGCCGATCGATAACTGCGCTTTCTCAACTTTCAGTGCAGTGGCACCGCCAGTTGCTGCGTAGAACGCATTGTCCCGTGGCAACTGCAGGCGAAACGCCTTTCCGTCGCCTTGACGAGCACAGCCGGCCGAGCGGCAGAGAAAGACATAGAGACTGCGGTGGAACGCATCGACTTCGTCGTCCAGGGGACAGTAAATCTGCAGCAAAAAAGACAGCGGATGACTGCACGCGCAGCACTGGAGCTCCGTCGTCGAGGGAACAGCTGCAGCACATGGGTACAGCCAGCTCGGTCGGCCGCCCACTTTGCCTCCGTCCCAGGCAGTCCAATTTGGCTCGTTGTGCAGGACCTTTGCATGCACCAGCGGCGCGTCATCGCACACGAAGCCAAGTTCCACGGGCACGTCGTCACTGTCCAGCTCCCGGTCGTCGTCGTCCACGTTCCTTGCGCTCATGAGGCACTGGCGACCAGTGACTGCAACTTGACCATCACCCGATCGGCTGGTGGCCAGGGGTTGTTGGTGTGCGGTCCACCACTTTCAACCCATCGGTATTTCAGCCAATCAACACCAAGCACGCCACCTCGGCATGGCGTCCAGGCCCCTCTGTCGCTACCTGCCGTCACAGACCGTCGTGGTTGCAGGCGCTGGCGTCGTGGGGCTCGCGGTTGCACGCACGGCTGCTCGCCAAGGGGCGAACGTGCTCCTGCTCGAGCAAAACGCGCGCGTGGGCCAGGAAACCAGCGCGCGCAGCAGCGAAGTCGTGCATGGTGCGTGTGGTGTGGTGTACATCAAGTTCATGGTGTGTACCCATTTCGGATCACGGCGTTGGCCTGACCACCAGTGGTTTTGTTTGGTGCGTGAGGGTCTCGTGTAGCTGGGATCTACTACGCCACAACGAGCTGGAAAGCGCGACTCTGTGTTCCAGGCCGACAGCAGCTCTACGATTTCTGCAGGGCGTTCCACGTCCCGTTTGCACAATGTGGCAAGCTCATTGTGGCCCACGCCCACCAGCAAAAGCAGTTGCAGTCGATTTGGCAGCAAGGTCTGGACAATGGCGTACGGGACTTGCAGCTGCTTACAAGCAGCGAGGCGCAAGAGATGGAGCCCCATGTGCACTGTCACGAAGCCATTTGGTCCCCGTCGACTGGCATCGTGGACTCCCACGCACTACTGCAAGCGTTGCAAGGGGATGCAGAAGCGCATGGGATGATGGTAGCACGAGCGACTGCTGTGTGTGGAGGCACGTATGATGCAAAGGCCAAGACATTTGTGATTCGAGCAATGGCGAACGATGGAGAAAGGGAGCAGGAAGTCGAGTGTGACTACTTTGTCAATGCTACGGGCATGTTCGCGCCGGAGCTCGTGGACAAGATCGTGTCGACGGATGGACAGCACTCTGTGGGACGACCGCTTCCACGCGTCCCGGAACGGTTCGCGAAGGGCACGTACTTTAAGCTCAGTGCAGCACATCGGCCATTCAGGTACGAGCACTGCTAATCGGAGAATACTGGTGTGTATATGTGTATGTATGGGTGTATATTCACAAGATCTGCTTCTTTAGACGCTTGGTGTATCCGATTCCTGAAGTTGGCGGCCTCGGTGTACACGCAACGATTGATTTGGCGGGCAATGTCCGCTTCGGACCGGACGTTGAGTGGGTAGACGGAATCGACTATCAGCCCGACTCGTCAAAAGCAGAGCACTTTGCCGAGAGAATTCGGGCATACTGGCCTGACGCGCGCGCAGACTTGTTAGAAGCCGACTATTGCGGTATCCGTCCCAAGATCACGATAGACGGCAAGATCGCTGAGGACTTTTACATTGCCGTACGTCTACTTGTTGCTACGTTGTGTACTTGTGCACGAGTGAGTGTAGTGGCGGTTGTCGTGCTGACTACATCTTGCCAGGATGAACGTGTGCATGGCATACCAGGTCTCGTGCATCTTTGTGGGATCGAGTCTCCCGGTCTTACTGCGTCGCTCGCGATAGCAGATGTTGTTGTAAGGAAGCTGCTGGATCGACGACAGTAGCTATTCGACTACGATGTACCATTGCGAGACGGAAAGGAATCACTGGAGACTTGTCAAGAGTTGAACTCGACAGACGCCAGTACCCGAGTTGACTGATCGTTTCGAACGTCACAGTATAGCTCTCGATTGTAAAAAACGACACCAGAAGCGGCAACAACTGTACCGGTCCGGTGTCTCCCTCCACATGGACTTACTCGACTGCACTCGTATTGTCACTGTGCTCTTTCTGCACGGACAACTCACTGAATGCAACAGAGTGATTTTGGTTTCCTCGCAGCTTCTGTCGACTAGTTCTTGACACGTTCGTTGGCGAATCGAAGCAACGTTCGACGAACGCGCACGGAACGAGGAGGTCCTGTACCCGACCATCGCGTTGTCGCAGGGTCAACGCCCTCTACCACATGGACCGACTGTCGAGAAATTTCCTGTTGAAGGGTTTGGTTCAACGACCTCTGACGACCCGTCGAGCGTCGCCCGAATAGAGTGCTTTATCGTTCAGCGGACAGGAACGATAGAGACGACGTCGAGTCGCGAGGAAACCCAACTGGTGTTACGGCGGCACAGCTTTCGGTGCCGCCGTAACACTATTCGTAAATGCACTTCTCGGTCGACACAGGGGCGTATCCTTCCTCGACTATGATCGACCGATAGCGTTAGATAAAGCGACATGTTTCTACGTGACGATCGACTAGTTACAGCAGCCAAAGGACAGACACAGTCACACACACACAGTACGACAGGTCCGTCATACCGGTCAACAGCCTCAGCAATCAAAGGAATTAGTTTCCATAGAGCGGCGGATAGTTTACCGTCAAGTGGCACGTGACACCACGTCGGAAGCTGCGGCGTCTCGATAGTTGTCATTGTGGCTGTCGTTGTGAGGTCGATAAACCAAATGCACTGTCTGCCGCGTGCATTTCGGGGAGACGGCCACGATGCACGTGCATGGAACGTATCTTGAGATTGTTTTGCGCACGTTCGCAGCGTCTCGTTGTGGGTTCGAGCGCGTCGTCACTCCCTTCTGCCAGACAGGACCATTTTCTGGCCTGGCAAGACGAGCCGCGCGCGCAAGTGGCGCCTTGTCGAGGCCACTGCCACGTGGGACGGGGCACTACGACGTTCGCTTGCCAGGAGGACCCATCGAGCGACCTGTACGACCAGCGAGAAGCAGAAAAGCTGTCCACACTTAGAGAGGTCCACACTGTGCTATGGACAAGTGCTCTCAATTGTCCCTCTCTCTCTCTCTCTCTCTTGATATTCGTTGATGGAAATCGCTCCGAGCACTAGCGAGCTCAGGTGTTGACGACGGTCAAAAGCGGCCACGAAGAGCTACAAAGAATAGCGACCGCTGCTTTCGACGACTCAGGTTCTCCATGTGTGCTTTTCTCCAGCCGTTGCCCTATCGACGTGGTCTGCGTGACGGCTGTTGTGCCTCGCTATCTTTCTCTGTCTTTGTGACACCTTGTGGCCGCGTATCGGCTTTCTCCCCCCCAGTACGAGCGGATGACATGGGGAAGAAGTCAGTCAGTCAGTCAGTCAGTCAGTCAGTCAGTCAGTCAGTCAGTCAGTCAGTCAGTCAGTCAGTCATTATCGATCGAAACGCAACTGTTGCGTCGCACATGCGTGTCGAGAGGACGACCGCAGGCTGTTCCACTATCCTCATCGCGATGCTTTCCACCGCGTGGAAACACCGCATGGCCCTGGACTCGTCGTCTTGACGGCAAGACCGGGCGACGAACTTCAAGGTGCAGGAACTCTGGATAGACGCAAAGCCTCAACACGCACACGACGAGGCAAAGTGGAGGCAGTCATAGTCGACTTTCAGGCAGATAGACAGCTCGATCGTCGGGGCGACACGTTGGCTCAAACACAACTGCATGACGTGCCCTGGCAGTTGACTGTCGATGACAGCGATAGTCAGAGCATACGATAGCCACAGTGCTCGCTCGAGACACACCCCGCGGCAACGATCGTCTACAGAGGTGCTGTATCGACGTTGACTGCCGTTGATAGGAGGCCGATCGATGGACGCTTTTCGAGAGTCTGTAGCTGCAACAGGCGCTATCTCGTTGCGAAGAAGCGATCGAGGCCATACTATAACCGTCTGATGCCGGCGACGACCTGATCGCCGACGACAAACGAGTCGTTACACACTGGTAGAAAGAGGCGCGAGGACAGATGGAATCAACGCGCGACGCGCAGGTGGTCGCCTGTACCTGATGCTCGCTTCTATTCTATGCCGATAGATCGTCGTGCGTTGATGTCGTATCGTCCCGAGTCATGTGTATTGACCGAGTCTCGAACGTGCCGAAAGGAATCGCTACCTGATGGCCACAAGGAGCAGCGCTACGTCCAGAGAGAGATCGATCGAGAGAGAGAGCGAGAGAGAGATCGAGAGAGAGGAAGAGGCTTTTTCGTTGGAGTGTGTCGCTTGCACGCACCAATTCGACAATGTCATTGTGGATAAACTGACGAACACGACAAGAGACTGTTGCAGTGTGTAGGCAAACGCAGTGCAACGTGGCTGTCGCGTGGGTGGGTACCGACCGACCTGTGCTGCGCATATCTTTTGGTCCATCTCGTGGCTGAAGAAGGCGCTCGTGCAGACAATACAGCCCCACGGCAGACGACTGACCACCTGTAGCGCGTCTACGCATAGAGTGATCTCAAGCATCAGACAGGCAGCGGCGGACGACAGAAGAGTCGATGCTACGTGAACAGACTGCAGTCGCATGTGACGGTCGGCGAGAAAAAAACAGTTGCAGCACGAGACGGCTGTAGACGGTGCTCGAAAGAGAGCGTCACGTTGGCTTGTAGAGCGCCACTTGGGACAACGAGTGCACGCGTAGTGCGGCCAAAGGACTTCGTCTACGGCTCTCTCTCGTTTGACTTGTTCAGGAGCTACACACACGAGTGACGTGAGGTACTCACTCGTGCCGCCGAAGCCGTATCCTGCAGCTGTATCCCCCCCATTTCAATATGAGACTGACGACCAGTGGATCAATGGACAATGGATCGACTGATCACTTGAGGCGCTTGACATTCGTTTATATATTTGCGTATAACTTACTACTTCCTTCTTCTTCTTCACGTCTTCTTCTTCGTCTCTATCACAATGTAAACACACACTCGCGCACTCTATTGACCGGTCGTGCGCGATGTCTACTTGACTCTCTCTCTCTCTCTCTTCTATCTCTCTCTATCTCCTATACCCACCCACACGAAAGCTGCACCGTTGTTCTCGGCGACTGCAGTGCCAACCGACCGACCGTCGCTGGTCCCAGTTTTGTTCCTCCCTCGGTCGAGCTCTGGTCCAAGAAGGTCCACTGAAAGGTCCGAGCACCGTCGAATACAGCAGCGCAGCTGAGCACGAATCGCTGGTTTCCTACCCGTCTGTCTATCTGTCGGTCTGTCTGTCTGTCTGTCTGCCCGTCACTCTGTCTGTCAACCTGCGTGACTGCAAGTCCCTCCGTCGCAGCTGCTTCTCTCTCGTTGCGGTCGATGACTGCCAGTCCTTTTGTCGTCGAGCTCCCATCAAGTTCAACGTCGCGACAATGGGCCCAGTCCCCCCCCTTCCTCCCTCCTTCTCCCTCCCTCCCGTGACCACCCAACGAGGATGGCTGACGGCGAGCAACGAGACCCGTCTGTCGTCGTCTCGCCTTCGTCCGTTCCTTGCTATGCAGTGGCTGCCGTTACTGTTTCCCATTGCTCGGGGGCGACTCGCGGTCCTTTTGGATCCACGCGCTCTTGAGCAGATCAATTTCGAGGTTCGTCTGCCGCTGTTTCTGCGCGTCTTCGGCGTCTTTGGCTGTCGAGGGCTTGGGCGGCATCGTATGGTTCAGCCCGTAGTAGAAGTAGTTGCGTAGCAGTAGTAGTAGTAGTAGGAGGAGCTGCTCGAGTCGGATTCGAGGAAGCAGAGGACGCGAACGAGGAGTTGGAAGAGGACAAGTGGGTCCTGGAGCGCAAATTCCGTTTTGACCGGTGGCATGAGCGCCACCAGCCGAGGCCGTCTCCTCTGCTATGCGCGACGACGACGTGACAGATTTGGTCCGAGAGCGAGCGACTGGAGCTCCCCGAGGATTGGGCCAACCACGTCGACTTGACAACGTCACACGCCATGCAAATTTCCGCCGTGCTGCTGAAAAAAAGGCCACTTGCGCTGCTTCCTTGCCCAGCCACGACCCCATACACTACAACAACAACTACAACAACCACAACAACAACTACTACTACTACTACTACGGCTGCAACTATCGCCACCAATTCGGACCTGTGCTAGGACTACTACTGCGTGACGCTCGACGAGGGGCTGCAAAACGCGTCCGTCGCACTGCTGTAGTGTCGTAATCAATCCCTCGTCGCCTTTTGCACACAGTGAACCCCTTGTCGTCATGACACAGTCCTCCCACGCGCCCACACGCTCACAACCAGAGCTTTAGGCGCTGAAAAAAGTCGCCGAGCTCCAGTTCTGTGGCTCTCGTACGCAGAGAGAGAGCGCGCGCGCGCGCGCCACTGAAAAACAAGTAAAGAGTCGCAAATGTCGCTCTCGGAGCGGCCTCGTGGGATGATACTGCGTGCCTGGCGACCGACGTCTTTGTGCGCGTTGAAAAATTAACACGAGCAGTGCCCGACGCCGTTTGTGGCTCGATTCGACCCGCCCAGGCACGACCTCGTGGATGTGAATTATTGACATGGCGTAGCCATCTCTGGTCCGGTGCCCTCCTCGCGGCTGCTTCTTCGATGGTGCAAGCCACGAGCGAAACAGTCGCGCTAAAGGGCGCCATGAGGTGCGTGGGACGGCGTGCCCAACGAGCGGCCAGTCATTTAATTGCCAGTCAGTCAGTCAGGTCGTCGTCGTCGTCGATCTTGCCGCAAGAAAGTGAGAGAGGGAAAAAAGGGTCCGATGACGGCCGTCTGTTCCTGCGCTCGGCACCGACGACGGACGGCCTCTTGACGTGCGCGTCAGGTTGTGAGACGCTGGTAGAAATTTAGCGCAAATTTTGTGCCGAGATCGGCGCGTGATGGGATCTGTGCTCCGTCCCTGGGACTGGTGGGGCAACGCGCTGCTGCACGTGGCTGACGACCAGTCAGCGCAGGGGACACCACTGACGACAATTGCACACACGCCGCGACAAATGGACGGATCGAGTTTCTCGATGGGGACTTCAACCCGGCAAAAAAGTCGACGGGGACTGCTCGCCTCTCGAGCGGCTGCCGTGCGCGTTTCGCTGCACGCTGCGAGCAAACACGACGCGCATGTCGCGATGGCTCTTTTGCCAGGGGGCTGGAAGCAGCGACATCTTGACTAGCCTTGGCCGCCAAGCGAAGAAGGAGAAGGAGAAGGACGAGTAGGAGGGAACACGCACATGTACATGTACATAGTTATATGTATAACTGGGCTCGAGCAAGAGCTCATGGGTAGTGTTTACATTGTGGCAGAGGGAGGACAGACGTTGAGGCAACGAGCCAAGTGGGACTCTCTCGGACGGTGTTATGTCAGTGCAACGGGAGCCACGACGAGCACAACTGGTCCCTCGCCCAGCGCGTCACGTCGACTGAACGCGACGACTGAGCTGACTGAATCGTTTTGATTGCTTCCGTGTAGAGCGACCTCCTTGAGAACAATAGTGCGTGTCTATGTGTGTGTGTGTGTGTGTGTGTGTGAGGAGATCTATGTACATTCACCACACGCTGTACCGTCCGTTCGTCATCCTAAAGCTCACGTCGACAGGAGCCAAACGATGCACTACGTGCGATACACAGACAAGCGACCGACAACGAAACGGTAGGAAACGATTCCCTCTCGACGATATCGCCATCAAGTTGCAGTCGACTGACCGCTCGCGCGTCGTTGTAATCGTTTTTTTTCTGCCGTCGTCACATAAACCGCAGAGCAGTAGCGGCTTCTCACGCGCTGTCCTCAGAAAAACGACCACTTGATTGAAGGCCTTTGACGATCGTCGCTGTCCACCGAGTTCAACAACTCGTTTGCCATTATATACACTGCTCGTCCGTGACATGTTTACGAAAAAAGACACGCGTCGGCCTATCTGCGTGTGTATCTGTCTGTCTGTCTGTCTGTTTCCGCGTGAAAGTTTGGGAATCCAGTCGAACGGCAAAGGATCGCGCGATCAATCGATGAATCACTCAATCACTCGTTGCGAAAAGAGACACAACGCGAGCAGAGGAGGAGGAAGAAGCAGCAACAGCAACAGCAGCAGCAGAAAAAGAAAAAGAAACAGGATCCCTTCCTGCCCCAAACGTCGTGAGACACGATGCGATACGACCGCCTGGCCGAGAAATCATCACGCGCGGCGCGCAAGACGGCCGTCAACGACGGGCCGCGTGAAAAATTAAAAAAATAACCTGATTCATCCGTCCGTCTCCTCTTTCCTCAGGTGCAGCGCAGGAGCCGGTCGGGGTGACCGACCCACACGCGCGGGCTTTTTATGTGCGAAAAGACACGGGCAGCTGCACATGTCGCGACTTATAGCCCCTGCGCGGAACATGCGCGGAACAGCAGCAGCAGTGCCCCCAATAGAGGCTCGTATCCGGTCCGGAAAACGGCGCAGGGGTGTATACACACACACGACCGCGCAGGCTCGTGCCGCAGCGGGTGGCGCGTATAGTCGGTATACACACGGCACCCGGACTTCCTTCCGTCCCGCCACAGAACCACATATGCC
The DNA here is from genome assembly GCA_947650285.1 of Hyaloperonospora brassicae. Lineage (NCBI taxonomy): Eukaryota > Oomycota > Peronosporomycetes > Peronosporales > Peronosporaceae > Hyaloperonospora > Hyaloperonospora brassicae. The sequence continues at coordinate 42,556 of CANTFL010000254.1, read as the reverse complement.
CAATACGACGACGACGCACAGACGACTCTTAACGGCTCCACCCACACAATAAACAGTGTATAATTTATATCATAGTGTGCTAAATACGCGCCAAGCGCAGCAGCGCACTCGACGCTCTGTGCTCGTCCGCCACTCGTCCGCCCATCCTTTCTCGCGCTCTAATAATCAACAAGGCGGCCGTCCACGTCGTCGCCTGCGTGCGTATCTGTGTGTGCGTGTGCAGTCGTCACCAGCTGGTGCGCAAGTCACAAGGCCCTGCAAGTCGCAATAGCAGCGATTCGCGTCGCACGTGAACTCGCACGTCCGCCTCTTCTGGCCACCAGCAACAGCAACAGCAACCGCACAACCTGCTGCCGTCTCTCTCTCTCTCTCTCTGCGTCCCACGCTCGCTCGCACGCTCTCTCTCTCTATTGCTCTGGACCGTCCCCGCGCTCTCTCTCTCTCTTGCACTGGCGCTCACTTGGCGGCAGATAGAGGAGGCGTCGAGTGCGCGCCGTACTGCTCGCGGTCCTTGCGGATCCACGCGTTCTTGAGCAGGTCAATCTCCAAGTTCGTCTGCCACTGCTTCTTCATGGCCGCGTGGCCTCCTGCGCCGTCGGCTGCACTCTGCATCGCACCAGTCGTCGACGTGGGCATTGGCAAAGACGAAGAAGAAGGAGACGAAGACGAAGAAGACGAAGAAGAGGTGTGTGTGTGTGTGTGTGTGGAGGTGGGCGTCAATCTCTCTCTCTCTCTCTCCTCAATGGAAAGAATGAGACTGAAGAAGCTGTTGACTGAACGGCCCCACACGTGACGGATCGATCGATCGACCGGTACGAGGCAAAAGGTGGAAAAAGTGGTCGTGTCTGTCTGTGCGTTCGTGCGAGTGGGTCGTCTGCCGCTTGTGAGGCTGACGGCAAATTCCAATGTGAGGGATTGGGACCTTCTCGAAAGCTCTCGGGCCGACCGACTCGGCCCCCGACGCACGAGCAGACGTGGCGGTCGCTAACCACCCACCCCACCCCACCCCCCACCCCCTCTTGCTGTGTTGTCGCATCGTCGTAAACGTCTACACGTCAGACGGTGCGGGCTTTTTCTTGCTGCAGCGGCTGCTGCCGGGGCTCCTCCTGCTGCGGCAGGAGCGCCCTAGCCCTTGCTAGCCCTTGCCCTTGCCCGACCCCTCCCTGCCACGCGAAAACTTGTTTGTGGCGCCCAGCAACATAACCCCCCGAGCGACCGCTATAGCCGGAAATAGCGCAATGGCGACACGCCACACGTGCGCGCGGGCAACGGCCCTTGCGAGCATCGCCTGCACAACAGGAGGAAGAAGAAGAAGAAGAAGAAGAAGAAAAAAAAGCGACTGCAACGCACGCGCAGGTCAAAAAAAAGCAGCAACTGGGTTTTCTTTCTTCTTATATAGCGCTTTGTATGCGTGCAACGGCGATGGGTGGTCTGTTTTGGGATCGGAATCATGCCTGTTTGCCCTTGGCGCGGGCTGTCGGTGTGACTGGCGTTCACTATGGCTACCACGCGACCTGTGCAACGGCATATTGTGGCCACAGTGCGTGGCTCGAATTCGAACGCGGTGGTAGAAGTGGCAAGTTTAGGCCTTGACGACCGACACCCGGGGCAAACGAGGCACTTTCTGTGGTCGTTCGACTTGCAAGTGGCTTCGAGCGCCGCGAGAGGTGGGTGGCTGGTTCGCGGCCATAAACATCCATCGCCGTGTCCATCATCGACGCATGTCGCTTCGTGTACGAGCAGTACGACGCATGGCAGTGGTGATGGGGTATGTGTGCATGTGTGTGCATGCGTGAGGATGCGAAGAAACAAGTGGCTTTTTATCCATTGTGCTTTTTTCTTCTTCTGTCGTCAACGTTTTCCGTCGGCGTTGCACGAAGAGGAATCCCCAAACGCAAGTGATCGAGTGATTGATCGAGCGAGGGCCAGCGGCGTGCGCGACTCGATCTGCTTTTTATACCGTGTTTGTGTTTTTTTCGTCATGGCGTCTCGAGACGGTTGTGCTTCCAGTACGTCTGCTCGAGGAGCTCCTGACAAAACTGTACGTACGTCGGAAGTAGAGGCGACGACGGAGTGGCAGTCGTTTGTTGCCAGAACTTGACGCTGCACCACGTTTGCAGCCCATCTGGTGACTACTGCAGTAACTACGGGTGGGACGAACGTGCACGGGGGCCGCATGGACACCAGCTGACAGGTCGGTCGGAAGAGCTTCTGGTAAAACGCACTGCCTAACTCGCCATCTCTCCATCGAACCCACTGACTAACTGACTGACTAACTGACTCGCTGAGGTAGCGAGTGAAAGAGTACGGGACCAACAACTGATGGACTGATGGACTGATGGACTGACTGTCTGTCTGTTCCGTCGCGTCGTGTCGTGTCGTGTCGTCTCTCCATTTCCCTCTCCACCGAGACGCAGACGCGATTACTCGCCTATTATACATAGCACGTGTCCATTCATCCATCCACCTACTTACCCACCTTTGGACTTCCCTACTTGGACTTGCCCACGTATCGATGCAGCGACTTGGTCTCGTTTTCTACGCCACACGCCCACCACAAGGGCTCTCGGACACGTGAGGCAGTGCGCCACCTGTGGGACCTGTCCGCCTTCTGGCCGCCGCCCGCAAACAAGTCGGGCGCTCGACGCCTGATCCAGTCCTGGCGCCACGTGTGGAAACGAGGCCACTGCTCGCTCGCTCTTTTGTCGCTCGTGCGCCAGCGCTAGAGCCGGCGTGGCATCCGAGCGCAGAAGTTTGCGCCACGCGACGCGACTCGTGCACGCCAGTCATTGCGATCCTTTCTCCTGTCTGTCTCCCCGACGAACGGCACGTCCCCTTTGCCTTCTTGTCGCTGTCGCATGCCACTCCCTGCCTTGTCGCACCAGAGCGGTCGGTGCGCAGGTTCCAGCAACGCGTCGGTCAGTGCGCGTCCACGGAACGGACACGTGACCAGAAGTCCCCTCCTGACGACGATAGGGCGTGCGGGCGTACGTACGTGCGCCATTGGGATCTCAGCCGTCGCATGTGTGCGGTGCAACACGACCGTCTCGAACACGAGCGACGTGCCCCACCTCTCGACTTTGCTGCTGAGCTGCTGCCCTACCTGTCTATACACGTGCCTGCCTCCCTATCTACCGACCTATCTCTCGACCTCTCTCTCTCTCTCCTACCAACACGTGTGCAAATCGTGACGGCGTCTGCGCCAACAACAAAGCCACAACGACCGACGCCGATGCCGCTGCTCGCTCAAAACTTTCACATCGCGTGCCGTGTGCACGTCGATGGCGCACGCTGTTTGCTGCACGTTCAACCGGCCAACACGAAGCAACACGAGCGCTGCAATATATGTGTGTGCAGTGTGCGCAGTGTCTACACATGTGAGCAGACACAGAGAGCTTTTACTCGCAGCAACCCGTTGCGGTTTCGATCGAGCCATGTCAAACAGCATTGAGGTCCGTACAGGCAAATTGTAGCCGGCAATCGATCGATAGCTGTTGTTGCGACTGCTACTGCTGCGGTCGTCTCCACCGATATGAGTTGTGGGCTCCATGCAGTCGTTCGCTTGAAGTTGGGGCGGCAGCAGCGGCGACGGTGAACGGGCTGCTGAGTCGCATGGCCATGCAAAGTGGGACGCAGCCCTTCGCGGCCTCCCCTTTCTTCAGACTCGGAGGATCCCACCGCCTGGACCCCACTCTGCCTGTCTGACGTACGTACGTGTGTGTGTGTGTGTGTGTGTGGGTGGTCGTTGTCGTTGTCGTAAGGGCCTTTCAGGGTAAGTACTCCCTCGACGGACGACGTGTGCGAGACGAGCGGTCGAGAGGCACGTAATGGTGTCGACATGTAGGCACGAGGCCGAGCCTTTCGACGCTCGTCTTCTTCACGTCACGGCCACGTCATGGCAACTCACCGAGCAAGAGTCGGGATCGAAGCGGTACTGCGAACTCGATTGAAAGGCTGACGGACGGATCGATTGATCGATCGATCGATCGATCGATCGCCAAGGAGACGCACCGTCAGACGTACTGCTGGACGACGACGCATGCGACGGTTGACCAGGCGCGAGCTGCGCGACCTCCGTGATGGGACGAACGAGACGGGACGGGCGGACTTACTGACTCGGCCCTCGCCTTGCGTGTGTGGTGACGCTTCAAGCTTTGTCTGCTTCGTATGCACCGTTTGGATGTAGGCGGCCACCACGTAGCAACACTACGGTAACGTCCGTACGTGCACATGCACACGCGCGCTCTGAGTCACTAGAGGGACCGAGCAAAGGGAACTCCCTACTGGCTCCATGCGCACTACGAGCGAGCTGATCGAAGGGCCAATCCATCGCTCTCGGTCATGCAGCACGCAACCCGAACGTGTGGGTATCAGCCACCTGCCGACTGCTGCCCGCACTCCCAACGCCAACTATTCCTCAGGATCGAGCTCTCGATTTGACATCGCTGGCGTATTAGACAACTCGTTGGCAGCAGAACGAGAGAGAGAGAGAGAGAGAAAGAGAGCGAAAGTTTGGGCAACGACGTGCGTACGTGATATGTAATGCCTCGACTCTCGTCGTATCCTGACGGAGCAAGTGACATGAAAGTACGCGAGATCGATCTCCTGGTCGCAACGAGACCAACGACAACCGACAACGACCAGAACGCCATCGATCGATGCGCACGTCTAGTCCGATCGCCGGTAGCGTCTTCCGACAAATCGTCGCGGCGTCTTCGGAGAACACAGTGCATCCAAACTGCCACCCGTCGCGTCTGCGCGGCAAGTCGCAGGTCTACAACGGATCCCACATGTACCATGTTGTTGTTATAGTTGCTGTTACAGTTGCTGTTATAGTTGCTGTTATAGTTGCTGTTATAGTTGTGGTTATAGTTGTCGTTGTTGTTGTTGCCTGTATAAAGACTCAATCGTATCGCAGTTTGTATGGCAATATCGCTCGCTGACCCATCTTCTCGTCTGTCTGTCTGTCTTTCTGTCTGTCTGTCGCGAGCGACCGTCGAGTGTGTCCATTCAAGCGATGCGACGACCTTCTTCTCGATTGCCATCTGGCTCGATCACGTGACAGCAAATCGTAATAAAAAGTGATGTACAAAGGCCCTAAGCGCGCGGCAGGTGCAGAAGGCGGTGGTCGAACTGCGTGGCACCAGAAGAAAGTGCCCTAAAAAATAAAGCAGCAACTTGCTCGGCTGCTTGAGCGCGGCCGTTCTGGTCATGAAAGTAGTGGCCGACGGCCATATGTCCCGACTGCAGAGACAGCTCTGAAGGCAGGCACTTTGTGTAACGTGAAAAACTTTTTTCGTTTGTCGCACGTGAAAAGGCTTTGGACGTGTGTCTGTCTGTCTGTCTATCTGTCCATCGGTAACGAAAACGGCAGACGGTAACACGAGCGATCAGCGCCCGAGCGCGCGATGACTCACGACCATTGATGCAGCGGTTGTCTTGTCGAGTGAGCAAAAAGCACTTTGTTGATTGACAACTGCTCGCCTCTCTCTCTCTCTCTCTCTCTCTTTGCCCAGCCGTGTTGACAAAAAAAAAGATATGTTCGAACTTGTCGCAAATGGTAAACAACGTGGCTACCAGCCGTCTCTCTGTAGAGCACTTCGTCTCGACGTTGCGACCAAAGCACGTGGTCGATCGAGTTCGGCCGGTCGGAAGAAATCAAGTGGCTCTGCGCATATGGTACAGCCATATCCAGTCATTCAGCCATCGGGGATTGAACAACGTTACCGCTTCTGCTGATGTCGACGTGTCGAGACGGACAATCTGTCTGTGTCTGTGTGTCATTACCGACAATACGTGTAGCAACTTTGTCGTACGAACGTCTGCTCGCGTCCGTTTTGCCTGCTGCTCATGCAAACGAGTCGACGATATGGTTTTGTTCGGATATGACGTGCGAGAAAAGCGTGTTGCAGGCTCAAGAAAGCAGTTTTTTGCACTTGCACGAGCGAACACGCAAGCGGACGTTTTTTGCCATGGACCGCAAAAAAAGCTTGTTATGGTTTGTTCTTCGGGTGCGACCGCTGCGTTTCCAGCGTGTGCGATCATCATCGAGAGGGTAAGCTGCGTCCTTCGTGCGGCACGATGTCACCAGGTTCGTGACTCTTTTTCGTGGTGCAAAACGCACGTCACCACCGAAAGCAAAACGACTTTTTCCAGACAATTGGCCTACTTTCTTTCTTCACGCGCACGTCGTTTTAACTATGACTATCTGGAAGAACCCCCCTCTATATCGCACGTAATCAGTCCATGGCACGCGCTGCGTTGTATACGCATCGATGTATACGCCTCTCTCTCTCTCCTGGTATATGGCCATTTCTAACCCACACATGAACACACACGTACGCCCTCGAACCAGCAACCTGCCAATCGCCGCCGTCTGACACGTTGCGATGACGTCGCCCCATTCGTGCGGCCGCCACCTGTCGGTCCTCTCCCGTCGTCCCCCCGTCGTGCGCGTCGTCGGTCCGTCTCGCTGCTTCACGTCCACGAACTCCGTCCGCCCACCACCCGCTGCCGTCCGCGTGTTCTCGGGCATCCAGCCAAGTGGGGTCCCCCATTTGGGCAACTACTGCGGCGCCATTTCTAAATGGGTCCAGTTGCAGTCCGCCACCTGTGACGCGTCGATCATTCCCACCAATGCCACGTCAATGGCGTCATCGCCGCCAGCTGTTTTGTGCTCCGCCAATCACCGGTCCGCCTCTCCCTCCGCGGCCACTTCAACATGTACCCATGTCAAGTCGCCCGTAGCTGCTGGAGTTGCACCACTGCCCACGCGTTTGTTTGCGGTCGCGGACCTGCACGCAATGACTGTCCCGTTTGACGCAGCGCACTTGACCGCGCGCGTGTATACGGCCGTTGCCGCGCTATTGGCCGCGGGCATTGACCCCACGCGGTCGATTGTGTTCCGCCAGTCCCATGTCGCGGCCCACGCAGAGCTCATGTGGCTCTTGAGCTGCGTGACGCCGCTCGGATGGCTACATCGCATGACGCAGTTCAAGCACAAGACCAGAGCTCCACAGCAGAAGGAGCAGAGGGAAGAGAAAAAGCAGCGCGACGGACAATGGGGTGCGTCGATTGAGACGGAGAGTTCGCTCGGATTGTTGTCGTATCCAGTGCTCATGGCCGCAGATATTCTGCTGTACCGAGCGATGCTCGTGCCGGTGGGCGACGACCAGCTGCAGCACTTGGAGCTCGCTCGCATGATTGCTGCGGCATTTAACAACCGCTTTGGACGGGAGCGGGAAGAGGGTGTGGAGAGCGCAGGGAAGAAGCGCGACCGTGCGCCTGTGCTGTTGAAGCCGTGGCCGATGGAAGACAAAAAAGACGCGAGAATGGACATGGGGAGGATGGGTGAAGCGCAGCGCCAGTCGCGTGCGCGGATCATGAGTTTGCGGGACCCGACAGTGAAAATGAGCAAGAGCGACGCGTCGGCGATGAGTCGCATTGAGCTCACTGACTCTGCAGATACGATTCGCAAGAAGCTGCGCAAGGCAACGACCGATGCAGTGCGCGGCATTTACTACGACCGACGCGAGAGACCTGGGGTCAGTAACTTGCTGGACATTGCAAGTGCTGTCACGGAGCAAAGCGTCGCGCAGCTTGAGACGCAGTATGCTGACTACGGCACGGGTGCATTCAAAGACTGTGTGGCTGACGCGGTGATTGCAAAGTGCGTGCAAGTTGCGAAAGGGGACAAACACTGGCTGCTGATGCTGACGTTGGTGGTTGCTCTCTCTCTCTCTCTCTCCCTCTCTCTCTCTCTCTCTCTCTCTCTCTCTTGCTGTGTCGGTGTATAGGATCTGCCCGATCGGAGAGCGCATCAAGCAGTATGAGGCCAACTTGGACTATCTCGACCAAGTGCTGGCGGACGGTGCAGCTCAAGCTTCTGAGATGGCTGCTGTGACAATGAAGGAAGTGAAGGAGGTCATGGGTCTCGTGAAGTCGTAGCGTGATCCAAGTCGGGTAGAAATGGACAATGCGATTGCTGGAACTATCTCTGCTTGCTTGGAAGTTACTCGTCGATGTTGTTGTGCGCGATTCTCACTATGTCGTCGATCACCTGGTCGTTTTGTCCAGCCAGTCGTGTCTGCCCGAGAATGTTGTATGCTTTTCTGCTCACAGTGATTCGAATGCAGCTGTCGATACCTACACAAGTTGAGACGGCGTGGTCTGCTGTAGCAGCAGCTCGATCATCGACTGTGTTGTCACGTGTCCAACTGGGCAGTCTACTATGGCCATCTCGGCAGGTACGCAAAACATTGTCAATCACGTTTGTCGTCCACGTAACAATTGCAGAGTCATCGCAAGCTGCAGTCAGACAATGCTTGTTTGGCCGATGAAGATGCTGGAGCTTGAGTACGCTCGATGTATGAGCCACTGCCTGTGCAAACTCGATATGATTGTCTGCATTCGCGGATCTGGTAGTACCGAAGGGAGCAAAGCGCGTGCTGTGTGGACTGTGAGCACAAGCCGAATGCCTCTGAACTACCTGTGGCTGCTACCACGATGCAAGCTGTGTACCTCAAGCTGCATGGAGAGTGCAATTGTGCTAGCCAATTTCGGTGCTGGATGAGCAGCGACGTGATTGCGGATCCTGCAGTGCCTGTGAGTAGAAAATATCGGGACACGAGTGCTAATGATGTGCTAGCAGAGCTTGTGGGATTACATGCTACGACTGTGGCAACCACTGCTGCTTTGTCGGTATTGTACCTCACAGTCTGCGCAACAATACGATCGGAAGTGACAGCGACAGTGACGTCGTCCAAGATGTCGAAGTGCGTGCGCCACATTCCAGCAGCCCGCGCTGCGATCAGTGTCTATGCCTGGAGTGGTAAGTGATGTATCGTCGATCGAGTCGGGCAATCTGAGACGATCAAGGATGTGATATCTTCACCAGTGAGTCACGTTGCACGGCAAACTTCGACGGATCACTGGTACACACAACGTCTTGAGCATGACAAACTTCATCCGTGTATCGGCACAGAAGATCCGTAATGACGACGTGGTGCACTGAAGCGAGTGTGTCTCGGGCTTCAACAAGATGGCCACCTCCACCACGACATTGCTCAAGAAACGATCCGATCATGACGCACGTCGAGCGTGGACAGTGGATAAAAGACTCTACGTTTGTCCTGTCAGATGTGGTTGCCACATGCGGCATTGTCCGGACGAACAGAGTCGTCCAAGCGATGGACGTTCGCCAGCAAACTGTTTGCGCTCGACCGACGCAATGTCTGGAGGATGCAGTTGAGATCAGGCTGAGCTACACCAGTCAACGGTCCAACCAGTTGAGGTTCTCATAGGCTACTTGCCGCATCCATTGACGTCGCTTGGACCAACGCACTTGTGATGGACTCATTCGCCTCACTTTGCATGACGTCGGAGATTGTTCGATGTCTGGAGTGCAGAGTCTTGTTACAATTTAGCAATGGACGTGTCTTGATGAGAGGAACGTGGTGACGATACGGGCGTGACTTCCTGCAGTCAATCGATCGTTCTCGTGCGTCAGACGTTGTTGAAGCACCAACGCATGCTGTCCATCCTGACCAACTGCTTTTCATGCTCTTTCGTGCGTCCGACGATTGATCGCCTGTTGATGAGCTGGAAACCGATAAGCCAAGACCCGCATGATGGCAGCTGGATGGCAGTTGGTTCAACCAGCTTTCACGACATTGCTGCCACGACCACGGCCATGGTAGACCCATGTATACACTGCAGCAGACGACATCGTTCACGCATCGATCGATCCATCAGCCCATACGAAGTCAATTGTTGATGCAGCCATCGACGCACATATACCACTGCACCATGGAGACCACAAGAGCTATTCGCGACGTGGTCAAGCCGAATGCCCCGCAACAGACCGTCGTGATCAGACACTGCTCGCCAGGAATAGCCGTGTTCGGAGGCCGTCGTCATGCGTCTCGTTCAATCTTAATCTCTGTCGGACTGATAAGCAGGTAAAAGTGCGAGGCCCTGGTCCATCCGTTGCAGTGCTGCCGTGCACAACAAACTCTCCTGGAACTCTTCACCAGCTGACAATCGCGACGAGATCATCAACACGTGACCTGCCGTGGCAGTCGCCCCAGGAACACACACACACGAACGCTATACCCCGTCCGCAGGAAACCAGACAACCGGTTTCCACGCACACATTGGCCCTATCCAGAGACCCATTAGCCGCACCGTACAGCTCCTCCCCTTGCACTCTTGCAGCCACCCGCGTCAAGCCAATAACCCACTCGTCTCTTCGTCCCTACCGCCACTTTCCTCGTCGCTCGACTCGTCTTCCGTCCCATTCACTCGTCTTCGACGGTGCGTGCGCTCGTGTCCCTCGTTTCTCGACCTCACTCGACGACTGCAACACACATAGTCCCTCCATCGCCTCTTGTCCCTCGTCTCCTCCTCATACGTCGGTCCCCCTCCCAGCACCCGATACAAACACGGCACGAGGTACGCACAGCGACAACAGCACTTGTACGCCCACGTCTCATCGTCTCGATCTCGAGGCCGAAGACCCGTTTCGAGCACCATACTGTCGTCTCTTCCCTCTTCCAATGGCCACGTGGCCGTCACCTCTGCCGTCACGACTGCGCGCGCACGGACTGCGGGGACCCGAAGCATTGCACGGACGTCGTCGATCAGGACGGGAGGGGCGTAGAGGTCCATCGTATAGCGCACAAGAAACTGTTGGACAGTGTCGTTGACGCTCGGGCCGTAGAGCTCTGCAAAGAGGGCGTAGACTTGAGGGGATACCCCACGGTAGTCGACCGTCGGCTGGAGGTGGGGCTGCACCCGGTACGCCATCGGGTCAACGAGCGACGAGTTGTCAATGGGTCCCGGCCGCGCCGACGTGGCGGTCGCGTCGCAGACGTACGCTGTCCACGTGTTGAGCCACTTTGTTGCAAGGAGGAAATACGCTTCGTGTCGCCCGAGCGGATGGGCGTCGAACGACAGGATGACGTCGCGCTCTTGTTGTCGACGGAGGGCCGAAGGGGGAAGCGAAGAGGAGAGCGGGGGAGCTGGTGAGGGGGTGCGCGGTGGCGATGGCGGTTGCTATGGTTGGGTTGACGTCGTTTGGAGTCGGAAGAGGAGGGGACGTGGCCATGATGGAGTGGGGTGAAGACCGAGAGCGGAAGAGGAGACGCGACGTGGACTGGAGAAAGCGTTGGGAGGTCAGGAGGTGGGGGAATGGCTGTCAACCATTCATTGGACTGGACGCCGAGGGGATGGCACCTGCTGTCTTCGCCGCCTTCTTACCGTGGACAAAAGCTGCTGCAACGGCCTTTCGCTGCCTCTGGTCGTGACGTACGTGGTGTCGAGCGAGTCAATTGAGACGGCTGCTAAGGGCCGAAGCCCTTCCTTCGGGTTGATGGTGGGGCGTGAGCTCTGGGATGGCGTTGTCGGACGTACCGAGTGCTTTGCATCTCGTGGAGCCGCGATACCGCGCGCTTGAACGCGATCTTGAGGTCTTTGAGTGCCACGAGGTTGCGTGTGTCAAGGGGACCTGAAGGCGCTCCTCCAGGCGCATCGCACGAACTCGTGGGAACGCCTACAGCTTTGTTGTCCATGCGCATTGCCTCCTGCTTGTTCGCTTGTGCTTCGCTGGTTGTTGATGCCGCTTGCACGCTCTGGTCGTCGAACGAAAAGATCTCGCGAGGCACAGCAGCTTCAGTTGACAGCACAAGTTGCGTCCGGTGCTCGTAGAGCTCATCGACGAGCACAATGAAGCGCCGCGCTGGATCGTGCTGGGCCATGCTCAACATCGGCACGTCGTCGAGCATGACCGTGTGGAAACGTTCGGCGATGGCTTTGTAGTCTGCGGCCCCTCTCTCCGTCCCGCACAAGGCATCAAAGGATGCTCGACACACGCCACGCTTCAGAGATCCTCGAATGTCGAGCGTGCGACCCATCATCACGGGCACGTGCAGCAGTTCGTCCTGGACATTGTTGTCCCTCGAGTCTCGAGCCTCATCGGCCAACAGCTCGTGGTACAGTTGATCCATCTCGCGCCGCGTTGAGGCAGACAGTGGCGTCAAGAACGTTCTCTCGCGATCGAAAGGCTCGCAGAGAAGACGGTAGTCGATTTCCGAGTTCATCGACAGCACTTTCGTGTGCCGCGCGAGCTGATCCAAGAAGGGCATAAAGTACTCGCGATTCGTGCCATCTTTGTAGAGGTCCTATCAAAAGCAAAGCAAACAACAGCAAACAACAACAACAACAACGACAACGACCGCATGGGGTTAGCTCCGGGTTAGATCAGGTACCCCATGCCCATTCTTCGTTGTATCTCTTTACCTGCGGCGGCGTATTGGACGTAGCCACCATGACGACACCCCGTTGGAACAGTACCCCAAAGACTTTCCGCATAATGAGTGCGTCCGCGACGTCCGTGACTTGAAACTCGTCGAAACAGAGCAAGTGACTCTCGTCGGCCATCTCCTGCGCGACTTGGACCACAACATCTCGACTGTGGCTTCCCATCCAGTGCTCTGGTGGTCTACTGGGATCCGGTATCGCCTCTCTGGTCTTTTCCCGAGCCAATCGCCTATGTAGATCCATCATAAAGTCATTAAAGTGCACGCGTCGCTTGCGTTGGACGTTCGCAGTGCGAAAAAATAGATCCAACAGCAGCGACTTTCCCGTGCCAACGCCTCCGTAGAGGTATAACCCACGAGGGATCTTCACGACAGACTTGAAGTCCACTTCTTTGGTCTTCGGAGCTTCTTTCTCGGTATTAGGGAACTCGGAAACGGGCAACTTGTAGTCAATCAATTGCGTATGCAGTTTGTCGAAATACCGGCGCACGAGTGCCACTTGGTGGCCATCGAATTCGAGACGTTTGTGATGGACCAGAGCGTTGTAGGCCTCTGATGGCGTTTGAACGTGCGGTGACGTTGAGAAAGAGGTGACAATGGACGAACGAGTGCGATAAACGTGGGAACGGAAGTGGTGGGTGGAAAAGCGCATGAAGGGCTGGAAGCGGATATCTGAATGTCACGTTCGAGACGGTATGGTATCGTATCGTCGTATACAAAGGGTAGAGATCCGCATACGTTTGTCTCACCTGTTTGGCCTTCTGGAAAGTATCCGTAAAGTCGACAAATGTTGTCGTCATGTGACCATAGACCAGACATTATCGTCGATATCCATGTTGCACAGTCCACTAAGCTGCTTTGCAGCAGGTAAATCGGATACCGCTCGAAGCGTCGGGACATCAATGACCCACTTCTCTGCCTGTGCATATGGTTCACTTGTACTAAGCTGAAGAAAGCGGTGGCATTTACTTGACACTTGCGCTGTTTAGCTTCCATCAGCTTTGAAGTGGCGTCCCGAAGGTAACAGGTAGCACTGTACTCTTGTTATACTGAACAAGCTATAGCACGAGTGTAGATAATGGATAAGGCGTCTACCACTTTTCTCGCGGCACGTTTTCTTGCTACCATCTTTGCAACTGCTCACGAGATTCTTCTCATCGACACAATTGCTTGCGATATCAGTGACACAACGGACGCTCTTGTCGAAAGAACTGCAATAGAGATGCACCATAGCAGCATTGTCAGTAAACAGCACGTGCAGCCAGCAATACTGGAACGGTAAAAGGTATACCAGGCAATGAGTGCATCCACACACTTCACGCTGATGGCCACAATGCTCAGGACCCGATCGATCATTGCACTAAACTCGAGCAGAGAGGCAGCTCAACTGAGCTCAGCTCAGCTCAGCTGGACCATTTGACAATCTCCACTCGATTTCGTCGATCGAAGACACAGGCGTCAAAGTCCACGCGACCTTCGAGTCGTCCGAGCAGGTAGCAATCATACACACCTTGCAGTACTCCCAATACCATCGCTTTGTAAGATGTATATGCTCATCTATGTCTATCCAGGGCCACAACGCCCAGCATTTCAGTCACGCTCGTTAACCTTCTTGTGGCTCTTGTCCTTCTTGTCCTTTTTGTGCTTTTTGTCCTTCTTGAGCTTTTCCTTTGTATCATGACCACGACCGTCTTCTTTCTCAGCCCTGTCCTTCTTGCTCTTCTTGTGACCCGTTACGGACTTTTTCAAATCAGCATCCTCCCCTTCATCAACCTTGCGCTTCTTACTCTTCTTGCGATCCTTTACAGACTTCTTCGAATCAGCTTCCTCCACTTCATCAGCCTTGCGCTTCTTGTCCTTCTTGCTCTTCTTGTGCTTTTTGGAACGCTCTGTATCGACTTCTTCTCCATCTGTCACCGCATCATCGTCTGCTTCGCATGTCTTGCCCTCTTTTTCCTTGTCTCCTCTTTTGCCAAGCGGCGTCGCTGCTTTTCCAGTCGGCTTGCTCTGCGAAGTAGCTATACCTCCTTGGTCGTGCTGGAACGGACACTCATTGCCACGTGCGCAGGATCCACTACGCTGCCAGTTGTAGCACACGCTTTGAAATCGTTTTTGGTACTCGCTGACTTCTTCGACTGCAATCAGCGGAGCTGTCTGCGGCACGTACCCAGTGTGTGCAAATCGACACGACGCCCCTCGCGAGCACATTCCCGACTGGAAATTCCTGCAGACAGCCACTTCAGCGACTGCAGCAACCGGCAGCACGACGCGAACAGGCGCTTTCCAGCTTGTCCCCTTGAGTTCATGATCACCTCCTGCTGGTGCCGTCACATGGCGAAAGCGACATGCTGCTCCACGCTTGCACTTGCTTTTCTGGTAGTTCTGACACACTGGTGCTGCGTCCTCAGCCATCGTCTCTTGTTCGTGCAAAACTTCTTCCACCACCTCACTCTCCGTCTGCACGTCCGCCATTCCAATCTCTTCCATTGCAGTCGCTTCAGCGCTGTCACCTTCACGCAAGTGCTGGAACTTGCAAGCTGCACCGCGTTTGCACTTGCCCTTTCGGAAATTGATGCAAATCGGTGCGTCCGACGTAACTTGGGGACTATCTTGATCACCCCCGGCGATCCAAGAACTTGTGTCCGCTTGTCCGAGCAAAGCAGCACCAGGCGTTGCAATGCCACCAACGGGTCGTTCCGCCGGTTGAACCAGCTCTTCCGCATCCTGACCTTGCATCACATGGGCAAACTTGCACGCGTCGCCACGCGTGCATTGACCTTGCTGGAATTTATGGCAAATGCCCTTCTTCAGCTTCTTCTGGAGCTCTTCCCGCGCGTGAGCAAACCCCTCGTCTCGAGCCCCGTAGTCAATGGTCATGGGGCGGCCCATGACCACCATCCCGTCCAACTTGATCGCAGCTTCACACGGTCCTTCTTCGTGGAATTGCACGTACCCGAAACCGCGAAACTCTTTGGTCTGAATGTGTTCGGCAAACCGCACGGCGCGGATGCTGCCACACTTGTCAAATACTTTCCGTAGGACTTCTTCAGTAATGCCGTAGGCCAAATTGCCCACGTAAACGGTCGTACAGCCTTCGGGCCGCGGTCCAATGGCTTTCACAGGTCGGGTTCCTGCACCAGGTGCACCTCTTTTGTTGTCTCGATGGCCAGTGGTCAAACTCAACCCGTTCGTCGTCCCTTTGGGCTGCAAAAAGCGCACATTGAGCACCCGTTTGTCCCACTTTGTCTGGTTCACTCGATCCACGGCGTCCAGTGCGTTCGTATAGTCGCAAAACGTGACAAACCCAAAACCTCTCGAGCGACCGGTTTTGGGGTCGGAGACCACTTTCGACTGGTGCATTGCACCGAACGGTTGGAACTTCTCGTACAGCGCATTGTCGTCGACGTGGGGCGGAAGACCTGCGACAAACACTTTGTTGCGGTCGCGCCATAAGTCGCCGTCCGCCATTGCTTTCGACGGGCAATACGGTGCTCTATGCGGCGCTGTATCTGTGTCTGTGTCGTGTCGTGTTTACAAGTGCGACAAGAGACGTTGTGGGCTATTGCGTCGTAGCCAATGAAAAACGGAATAGAGTGGGATCGAATTAGAGCGACACGTTTGCGTCGAATACCGACAGTCGTCGAGGGTTACGGGAGACTTTGAAATGGTTTTGGCGTTTTCGGGATAGCGACGACAGGTGGTGGACATTGAAGTTGCATACGATTGTAACGAGGGATCGCTGGCGAAGATATGTGATCGAAGACATCGCACGTCATCTCGAAAGAAGTTGACTGGATCGATGATGACACGTGACATGTACCGTTTGAGTTCAGTCAGGTAGGCGCACGATCACAAGCGCCGAGGCTTTGACCATAACGCTGAAACTTACAGCGATCACGGATAGCCGATACGGTTTGCTCGGCACGGAATGAGCGACAAGTTCGGCTGCTGCAAACGTCGTCCGTGTTGCAAAGTTTTGTTTTTTGTCGGACGGGATCCGTGCACAGCTGCTGGGATAAGGTCAATGAGTCGGTCGGTCGGTGGGTGGGTACCCACACATTGTCGTCGTTGTCGTCGACCAGCAACTCGTCAGAAGCGACAGCAAGACAGCTGGATGGATGCCACGCACACACACACGAGGCACACGCTCTTCAAGCTGTTTCCGCATTTGTCTGTCACATTATAGTCTTGCCCCAAAGCACGTCTACCACTCAAGCAGCCAGATGTCGTCAGCAGACCAGTGTTGGTAGGCACACGGTCAGACACTTGGTCCAATCCATATGACGTCACCACACCAGGCAGCACCCAACCACTCCTCACCCCGTAGCCAACCAGCTAGCACATTCGCCCAACGCAGATGAAATGCGTCACGAATATACGCTCAAGGGCTTTGCTATCCTCGATGCCGCCGAAGCCGGCGTGCTGCAGGACCATCTGCGAAATAAGAGCACGTCAAACACACTGTGAGTACACCCTGCCTCGATCCGTGGGTGAGCAACGAAGCCTACCTGACGCTGGCTCTGCATAACCTTGGCTCTGTGACTGGGACTGAGACTGGGAATCTCCTTCAGCTATGCCATAACGCACAGCACACAATCGAAAGTCAGTATCGCATAGTTAGTAGTCAGCTAGGCCGATCTAGCTAGACCTGCAAAAACCGCACCTGCTCCTGCTGTGAGCTGCGAAAGCCGGTAGAACTGATCTAGAGACTGCAGAGCAGGAGTCAAAATCAACGTGCCATCGACCCATGACAACACACGCAGATGCCAACGATACATCCTACCCCAAGCATAAACTCGCGGACAGAGTTGATCTCCATGGCCGAGATATTGTTCATCTGAATGACAAAAGCCGTTTCACCGCCTTGGACATCACTTGCAATCTTGGCCAGACCTTTGCGGATCTTGTCCTGTCGCACGTTTTGCAGATCTTCGAGCAACAAACGAACATGTTCACTTCGATCCAAGTCTTCCGGTGCACTGCAACGTCGACACGAATCGACAGTAGCAATAACAATGAGCCCAAAAGTATACACCCAACAACAAGGGACTCAACGACATAGCGCTTTTCAATTCCACTTACTTTTTCAGCAACAGCGACGCGATCTCCAAGTAATGAAACGGCAGCTCTTCAAACACTTCACTCGTCTTCTCGCGCTGCAGTTGCGACGTCAAATAGTCTGTGCATACCACAGAGAGGTCCACCAAACAGAAATGGGTACATACCAATACACAACCTACCCACATAGTCGACAAATGGGTACATCCTACCAACTGACAGCCACGACGGTGCGAGAATTCGGCACTTGTTGAGCTGTTTGAGCATAATCGCCAGCCACAGTGGGACATGTGTCGTGATACCAGGCTGAAATGGTCCAAAATCACCCTATTTTTTCCACGGAAAGCAGGTTAGCGTAAAGTGCCCATTTGCAACGACCCATACTCAAAATGGGTCACTTTACACTGATGAAATTGAGCATGCCGCTGTTGTCGCGCAAATGGAAGTGAGGCATAATGGCAATGAGCTCGTGCTCTGCCTGTAAGTAGACCGACACACGCATCGAGTTAGACACCACAACACACACAGAGACACTCTTCATGGCCTTCTGTAGACACAGTCGTGGCCAGACGTACGATGAACTCGGTCTCGCTCGCAGAGAGACGCGCCATGGGATGTGCCGATGAGGTTGCAGCAAATAGGACGAAAAGAGACCTATTTCGAGGTTTTGGGTCCTCTCGTTGAATAGGTCGGACGTGTCGATCATCCTCCGTGGGCACATATTTTTTTACATTCTTAATGAGAGACGTGCTCTATGCCCCGCAAGAGAGAGAGAGAGAGAGAGAGCGCGCACGACAAAAGCAGCGGACTTTTCTAGGTCGAATATCCAGCTTTTTCGACACGGATATTCGTCGGTATGGTCAAGTTGTAGTTCGATCACCTCAGCTAAACACAACAGCAGCAACAACAACAACAACAACAACAACAACTACTACTACTACTACTACTACTACTGCTACTACTACTGCTACTACTACTACTACTACTTTTGCTACAAAATGACGACATGGAGTCAAACATGACGGCAACGATCAATCGCACGTTTTCGTTCGCGGCGTCCGTGGAATTCCATTTTCTCGGCTGGCAGATGCTCACTTGTCTCTGGTGTGTGCACGTTGCGACCAGAGACTGGACGGCCTTCGCGCGCGAGTGGACAGCCGCAGAGCGTTGCAAGTGTTTATCGGATACATTCGTCTCAAGATCATCAAGTGAGACAGCGATACGCAGCCACTTCCTACAACTACTTACACACAATTGCTGCAGCAGTTTTCTTCGGCACGTGCACAGCAGCAGTAGCAGACGGTGTCACGGAACAATTGATGCAAACGAAGTTGCTGTCTGTCACACGCGGAAGTGCCAGCAAGTGGCACTGCACTGCACTCAGAGGGAGAGAGAGGAGAGAGAGGAGAGAGAGAGAGAGAGAGAGAGAGAGGACTCGAACAGTTGCGTCTGTCATGCCAAAAGCTCGTTCTTTCTTCGCAAGATACACTCGGGGGGACCCTGTAACTCTTCTCCACTGCACTGTCTGCTCTTGAGCAGTCGCTTGGCTTCAACTGTGGCAGCTTACTACACCCTTGTGGTCCTAGTTCAAGACCCTGTCACGATGGAGTTGTGCGACTGTGTCGGCAGAGAGGGGAGGGGGGAGAAACACCTGATGTCGATGGAAAAGCATAAGAACAGTGATCACCTCCTGTATACACAACAGTGCCACTCGCTCCTCCTCCTCTTCTTCTTCTTCTTCCGTAACAACAACAACAACGACAACAACAACAACAACTCTTATGACACTGTAAACAGTCTCAGCAACTCCAAAGTGTACCTTCTTCACCCATATAGTCCCTCCACGTCCTATTTCTCGCTTGCTAACTGAATCTCCGCACGTGGCCAATGCGTTTGTTAGTGGTAGACAGTTATCCAGATTCAGTCCGCTGCGACCATCTGATGAGGTCGGCCGTCATGTAGCCATCTGTTGGCCCCACACTCGTAAACCGCCTCTAGTGTCTCACTTAGCAATTCACGCGCTCACGAAACAAGCGCTTTTGCCCAGTACAGCGAACCCGAAGCTACAACCCAAATTCCGTTGTTCAGTACTACTACATCCCCAACTATAACATCAACAGCTATAACAGCAATAGATTCCTACGACTGATATTCGTTTGGCCGATAGCACAACCGAACGCAATGCACGTCGCCGTGCGCGATGTGACTGCGCTGTTGCACGTCCATCTTCGCGTCCACAAGTCCCACTTTGACCGGTCCCGCATGACGCAGCCGGAGTTTGCGCTCTCGACGCACATTGTGTTCCGTAGTGTCCAGCACGGAGGTACGCGGTTACAAGCGTCGTGGCAGGTCTTTCGTAGCTTTGTGGAATTCCAAGGCCTCGATGCGCAGTTGCGCGTGGCGTTTCCAGACGAGATGAAGCGGTTGGCTGCACCGGTACCCCATCGACGTCGAACGTGGCTACGTCGGCACTGCAGGCCCAAGTTTTTGATCAAGCGATGCGTCGAGTTGAATGACTATTTCCGGCACTTGCTGCAGCTTCCCGAGTTACGGCTCACGCGGTTTTTGGATCCACGTGCGTCGCAGGTGCTGCGGTGTTTCTGTAACTTTGAGACGGGTCTGTCGACGGCAGAGGTGTCGGTCGTGCCGAATCAGTTTGAGGACTGTGTACTGTGTCTGGACTCGCGAGAGCGAGACATGGGCCAAGTGAGTCGCTGGATCAATAGCAGGGAAAGAGAAGGAGATGGAGGTGGAGGAGGAGAAGGAAGAGGAGGAGGAGGAGAGACTGTCAATAGTAGTGAACGCAGTGCACAAGTAGTGGAAAGCTTCGAGGTGGACGAGAACGCTGACGATGGAGCAGCAACGAGCGGTGAAGAGATGAAGCAGCAACAGATACTGACAATGACTGAAAGCAGACCGTGTGACGGTGCCAATCTGGATGAACTCGAAGCGAACCTCATGGACGACAAGACGCGCAATGTGGCCATCTGCACCAAGTTTGAATGTTCTTGTCGCGTCTCGCCGTTTCGCGTCGCACATGGCAAAATGAAGCGCATGTTGCGCCATCGTGGGTTCGAGCAATGCTATGCACCGCCTGCGGACAGTGCGCTCACGGCACTGTACTGTGTGCTGTACAAGCTGCAGCAGCTGAACGACTTGGACAAGCGGTTGTTTGATGCGTTGACAAAGGGTTCGATCACGACAGCAACGACGATGATGTTGAACGAACACAATGACGACTTGATGCACGCCAAAGCATTGGAAAGAGCGGCAAACGAGCACTTGCAACTGTCTATGGGTGTCGAGCTGCTTCAGCACACGCTGGCGGATTATGGACTGCTTCACGTCCATGCACTGGAACGACACTTTCGGACACCGGCTATCGATCTGAAGAAGAGGCTGCATGAGTTCAAGTCCCGACGGCAAGTCAGAGTGGGCAAAGTAGAGCTCGTGCTGCTTGCTACGATGCTGGATTTGTGCATTCACTTGATAACAAATGATCACGAGGGCTCGGAACAAGCGATTGTGCCGCTAGCTGGTCTACGGCCGATCCGAAAAGGTGGTCGCCTTACATTGACGTGTGGATATATGCTGCCTACGGTCGTTTGTGTCAGTGGATTCTATCTGCTTGCCGAGCGACAGCAAAGGCGAGACGTTTCGGGAACGGCAGCAAAGTTGGAAGGCGAAGAGCTGGTAGAGGAGATACCGCAAGGGAGACGGATGTGGCAGGGCATTGACGAACTGGATCGGCACTTTATGGCAGAAATCAAGCAAACGATTTCCGATGGAGCTGCTACGATTGCACTGGCGTTTGACTTTGACGTGGCGGATTGCCTCAACTCGGCGATTCTGGATGCTGTGTGGGACGATTGTCAGCACAACCCCAAGCTCTTTTACCTCTTCCATCGACAGGCAAGACAGTTTGGCAAGGGACACATTACGGCCCACTTTTTCATGCACTATCTCGAGCTGAGCTTCGGACTCGAGGGCGCGAGTTATCTCGTGGATTTCTTGCTGCATGTTTTGCCCGAAGCAGAGTTACGTAAGCAGCTGGTGCACGCTCGATGGAGTCGAGTGCGTGGTCAACTCGCTAAACGTGTCTCAACCATGAGGCATCTTAACAGCATACAGGAACAGTAGGTACTAGAGCCATGTACAGACGTAACGGATAATGATGTTGCAGCAGATTCGATGTGTACCCTAGTGCAGGTGGTATCAAACGACTGACAAGATGCGATAGCGAGATCCCGATTATCGAAACCACTCGACCGGGTCAAGTTGAAGACGTGCAAGAAACAAAAGTATAGTGAGTCAGTACGACCGCTTAGCAACGTATTGCAGCTCTTGTAAAGCGCTGTGTGGTAAGCTGCAGATATTTCTGCTGGACGCAATGTGGTAAACATTCGGACGTCAATTGACAAAGCAAATGGCACATACAAAAGAGCTTGTAATCGGGATGTATGGCTGACAGATACTATGGTAAAGCATAGTTGACGTGAGATCGCGATGTTTTGTTGCAAGTCTTGTTATGACTACTCATGATCAAGCGCAACGGTGAACGAGATCAGGACAGGTCTGTCATATCGGAGCTGTGTAAACCAACACCCGACTTCACCACAGTCTAAGCAGTCACCTTTGCACTTCATTGAATACCACTTCTTGCTAGAGCTGCGGTCAGTACATAAACAGAAGCAGTTCATCCACTCGCAGCAAGTTCCAACATTGACTGACACGGATGCAGCTGACAGAATACAAACACAAAGCAATGAACAGCATATAGCTGCCGAGAGTGCTCATGTGAACAGGCTTTGTATTGGACGAGTCAATACGTGTCTTTCTTTCGATCGACATAGCGATCAAGTGGCGTCTACCACCCGAGTCTAATGGTCTCTAAGCTGCAAAAACAGCGGGGGACAAGAGGATAGTATCCCCCATGTACAGCATAAGAGAGAGTCCACAAAACTCACAAAAGTCACAAAAGTCACAAAAGTCACAAATAGACAAACACAAACCACAGACCGTGGGAGCACATCGCACAGTTTTGGCAACGCTCTCAACACACCCTCTCGACCCGATCGTGTCCAATTTACTCTCTTTGTGCTCTCCTTTTTCTCTGCTCTTCTGTCTCGAAACACAAACCCCGACCCATTTTCCCTGTCGCGCAACACAATAATTATTCGCGTCGCTCTATTCAGCCAAACAGCCCAAAACGCCCCTCATTATGGACGCGCTCCTGCGCGTTATGGCCGCCAAGAAACAGCACGTGGCGGCAATCCAAGCGCAGAAACAGAAGCAGAAGCACACGCAGAGCATCGACGGGAAGTATTTGCGTCGCGCAGAAGTGGAAAAGCTGTTGGAACGCGGCCACGGGGCGCTGGAACAGGGGACAGAGGCGGAGTTCAAGGCGCACGAGAAGCAAAAAGCGGACCTCGAGGCGCCCAAGAGCGCACTCGCGACGCCCACGACCAGTATCGAGTATACTGAACCCAAGTCAAATGACAAGGTGCCGCCGGAGGCGCTCTTGGCGTGGCCCGATCTGCGTCGACGGCTGCGCGAATTGGGCGAACCCATTACGCTCTTTGGGGAGACGGTACTGGACTGCATGACGCGGCTGCGTCGCGTCGAGATGGACGCTGCATCGAAACACGACGACGACTTGGGCGCTGGCCACGGCATTCGCAATCGCTTTGTGGGCGGAGAAGAGGGCGAGCAGCGCGAGCAGGCGGACGATGCCGCAGAAGACGCCGAGGAATTTGAAGCGTCGGTGGGTGGTGAGGGCGGCGACAGGCAGCACACGAGGAAGAAGAGGGCACGGGGTGAAGTCGAAGACGACGACGCAGACGAGAGAGACGCGGACAAGATGGTCTATCGGTTCTTCAAAGGCATGCTGCAAGGGTGGGAGACGGACTTGGCGGGTCGCCCGGACCACGTCAAGCGCACGGCGCAGGGCAAGATCGCCGTCAAGACGATGAAGCAGTGCAAAGACTATATTCGACCGCTGTTCAAGCTGTGCAAACAGCGCCAAGTGCCGCCAGATATCTTGCCCAACTTGGTCGCGATTGTCAAGTTCTGCCGTCAAGGCGAGTTTGTCATGGCGAACGACGCGTACATCAAGCTCGCGATTGGCAATGCAGCGTGGCCGATTGGCGTGACTATGGTCGGCATCCACGAACGCACGGGCCGCGAGAAGATCAACTCGAACAAGCAGGCACACGTCATGAACAACGAGTCCCAGCGCAAGTACCTCACGTCCGTCAAGCGCTTGATGTCGTATGCGCAGTCCGTCTCGAATGTACCGCCTTCGAAGCGCGTGTTGTAGCCACGTGGTCGTACTGAGTGCGTGTGTGGTGCCAAAAAGGTGCTGGAAGAGTAGGCGGATGACGCATCGAGGAAGCCATGTGTCAGTAGCAGCGACGTCGTTGATCAAGATCACGTGTACTGTTCGTTGGTCGTCGCATCGTTGGTATCATCATCATCAGACACGTGCACGCACTACACGACGCGACAAGGCAGCAAGTCGCTAATGGTGGCCTCGACCAGGCGGACCTCGACCAAAGTTGCCACCGCCACCTCGGAAATGCTGGGGCGGACCGCGCTGTTGAAACATTTGGTAGTCACGGTGAATCACAGCAAGCAGCTCACTCGTCAATGTGCACGCAATGCGAAAGCTGCGTTCGTTCTCAGCGGACACTAGAATCATCAATGGTTCGTCCGAATCTTCGAGACCCCCTTCTTTTGACCCAGAACCACGACCGCGGACTCGAATCTTGGCATTGCCACCGGCTTCTACACTGATCCGCTTCATGTTTGATCCAGCAGGTCCAATAATGCGACGCGTGACGCCAAATTCGCTCTCGTTTTCGATACCCACCACAAGTTTCTGCAAGAACGTCGGCTCATTGGGATCTTTTGGCCCGTCGTGGCCGCCACCCATCGATCTACCCCCAGGGCCGCTTGATCCTGGCTTATTGCGAAAGCGCTCGGGTCCTCCAGGACCCATTGGCGGTCCATTCAATGGCGCACCACTGCGCGCCGCAAACACATCTGCCAATTGTTGTGTCACGCGCAACGAGAGCGGACCGACGTCGACACTTTTGTCGCCAATTGCTTCCTGGATCTGTGGGTCCGACACGGGCAAAGCGGGTGCGTTCAGCATGACAACAAAGCGTGTCTGCACTGGAAACGGCGACGGCATGTTCGGGCCGTGGCAAAATGCACCCGGAATCATGTTCGCGATGGCAGGAGACACGGCTTCAAAGATACCCAGAAGGTGCTGGTCCGACAAATTGAGCAAAAACAACGGGGTGCCTGGAGTCAGATGCTGCTGGGCCAGCGCCTCCTTGTCGTTCGCCAGACCAAACAGCATACGGCCGAAACACTCATCGATCGTCTGCGTCGTACACGAGAAAACGAACCCTGGCTTCGTGACCTTCCGCGCGGGTCCAGGTCCACCGAATCCAGGCCCACTAGACGCACCAAACAAGCTTTCTGCCGCCTCCCGTCGGCGAGTCGCAAGTTCTTCTGCGCCTCCTGGAAGCTTGGGTTCATCTTCCACGGACCGGTAATGAAGTTTGATCTCGGGCTGATTTGACAACAAGCGCACGAGAGCATGCCCTGTATCCACGTCAAGCTCCTGGCCGTTCGGACTGTAGTGGAAGAAACAAGCATCACAAGGTTAGCATCAACCTACACTTGGCCACAACCCACAACATCGCTTTGACAAGTTTCGCACCACTCTGACACAGCGAGCTCTTTGTTTTCGAACTGTGCAAGTCGTTCCCACGGACACTCACAGATACGAAGCCACTCGATGCCAAACGCGCCCGACCATGTCGACCGTCCATCCGCTTCATACGGCACAATGCCAGTTGACAAGTCTTCTCCACTCGATAAATCCACGTTTGCCAGTGCACCGCTACCCAGCCGTGCGATTCCCTGGTAATGCTTGCTCGGTCCAACGGCAAAGAGCAGAAACACCTCTTCCGACGTCTCGGACGCCGTCTTGATCGACTGCAGCACGTCTGCAGGCACTGCCCATCGTCCATGATGCACTGCGTGCGCCAAGTTGAGATAACTCGCCGACTGGAGCAAAAAGTACTTGGCTTGCTTGCCCTCGTCGGGCAGCTTGGCCCCACCAATTTTCGACGGACCTCCTTGGGGTCGATCGCCGCCTTGAAAAGCAGGCAGTCCACTGGGTCCATATTGCCCGCCGCCACCGTGTCGAGCCGCTCGCGCTTCCATCTCTTCCTTCTCGCCCTTTGGAAACGGCCGCAGTTCCTTGTCGCCATGGGCAAAGTGGCACTCGTCGCCAAATGGACACGACCCCATCTTTTCCCAATGTTTGCAAATAGCGATCTTGAAAAACTCATTCACGGGCTGTGCTTTCCGGCGCTTGACGTTTTCTTCGTCGGCGACTTTGCTCTGGAGGGCAAAGTCGGCCGTCTCGGGGCACTCGTCGCGGGCCAACTTGATGTGGCGGTACCGGCAACTCGACCCGTGCGAGCAAAAGCCCTGTTTATAAAACGCACATTCCACGCGCTCTTCGTCCGGCACGTGTCGGAACGGACACTCGGGCACTTGGCACTCCATGCCCCAGCGACACTCGGGCATCTTCGACATGTCGTACTGGTGCAAAAACTCGCAGTTGTCGCCCTTCATGCACAGCGCCCGCAGCCAATGGCGGCAGACGACTGTCCCGCGTTTAAAGTCCTTCTTCACACTCGGCTGGCCGAACGTCGCCCCGCCAACGCCGACGATGGCTCCGTGGCGCCGGTCGCGGTGGCTGTCCAGCGCGCGGTCGTCGCCGTCTTCGGGGAGCATCAGCTCAAAGTCGAACGAGAGCTGACGCTCTTCGGCGTCGCGCAGGAGTAAGCCCAAGACCATGACGAGGTGTAGTGGGTGGACGCAATGGTGGAGGGTTACGCACCCACCCACCCACACACAACTGGGGCTGGTTTGTAGGTTGGGCGTTTTGTGCTGTTTTGTAGGTGGACCGTGTGTTGTAGGTGAGGCAGACGAGGAGACGCGTGAACCTCGGGAGTAGCCTACCGGTTTTATAGGACCATCATGGCTACGTTGTTTTTTCTTTCTGTAGTGGTTTGTAGTGGTGTGTGTTTTGTGTGGGGGGGGGAGCAGGTGGGTGCAAAGCGTCCGTGACAAAAGACGGTTGGATGTCGTGTGTATACTGTGGAAGTGGGGACTTGGCGATAGGCGTGTTGATTGGCTTAAATGCGTCTGCGGTTTCGAGCGCAGGATTCCGTTTGCAACGTCCGATGGCAGCGCCGACGCGAGAGCTGAAGGAATGGCTGCAGGAGTGGCCCGCGGTGTGCGAGCTGGTGGAGGAGCTGGTGCTGAGTCTCAAGCGCAGGTAGGTCCTTGTTCGGCTGATGGATGAGCTTGTGACGGTGAACGATGGATGTGGACATGGCGCTGACAGCGGATGGATTGTGTGGTATACGTGTGTGTATACGTCAGACAACTGATTGGCTCGTACGAGACGGCTCGCATGACGACGCGCGTGCTGAGCAAAGTGGTGTGTATACCTCTGTATCATCTACCATAGCGTCGCGTGCCCGAGAACACATGCGGTATACACAGTGGACATACCTGACCACGATGTTGTATGCTGCAGCTCGAGACAGTCAAGTGGACGACGGCCGGCGAGATCCTCGACAAGATCCGTCAGCTGGGACACATGCTCACGAAAGCCCACGCCCACGAGCTGGTCATTGGCAACGTGGTGCGCCGCGTGCTCTACATTATCCGCGAAGAGCACTCGAACGCGCTGAAGCTGTCGTTGGCGGATACCGCCAATGGCAGCGCCGTTGCGCCCGTACCAGCTCCTCTCTCGAGTCACAGCAGCACTTCGTCGCGGTCGTTGGGTACGATCTTGACACCAGGTACTGACACGGACCTCTCGATTCCCATTGCCGACTTGAAGATGGTAAGGTCGTGGCTGTTTGCTGCTGCTGCTGCTGTTGTTTCGTCAGTAGCAACGTTGACGTGCGTGTCGTTTCTTGTCTTGCAATAATTCAGTCTGTGATGGAAGGCATTGCCGAGCTCGTGGATGAGATCGACAGTCTGCACGTGAACATTGCTGACCAGGCCATGGAGTACATCCACACCGAGTACGTGCAAGTTTGTGTGCAACGGAGGTAGTATGACACGTTGCCGACCCCATGTGTGTACCCACTTGTGTTCTCGATTTCCACAGCGAAGTGATCTTGACGTTTGGAAGATCGCTGTCGGTTGAGGCTTTCCTCAAGACAGCGGCCAAGAAGCGCTCGTTCAAGGTGATTGTAGTCGAGTCTGCGCCTTCACTGAATGGCCAACGCACGGCCCACGCACTGGCAGAAAGCGGTATCCACGTCACGGTGATACCGGACAGTGCCGTCTTCGCCTTGATGGCACGCGTGAACAAGGTCGTGGTTCCGGCTGCTGCAGTGGTCGCCAACGGAGGGCTGATTGCTCAGTCGGGACTGCAGAACATCGCCTTGGCCGCCAAAAAGTGCTCGGTGCCTGTAGTGTGCGTGGCGGGTCTGATCAAGCTGTCTCCGTTGTATGCTCACGATCTGGACGTTCTGAGCGAGCTTCTGGCTCCATCCAGCATTTACGACTACGAGGACACTGTTGACAACGTACGCGCTATTTGGCTCTTCCGCTTACAGTGCTTCATATGATGCTGACTTCGTGTATCTCTGCTGGTTTGCAATTGTGTAGCTCGAGGTGCTGAATCCGGCGTACGACTACGTCCCGCCCGAGTGTGTCAGGATTTTCATCACCAACACAGGAGCTCACCAGCCGTCGTATATCTACCGTCTGCTCGCCGAGTATTACTCCCCGCAAGACTACCAGCTCAGCTAGATGTGTTTAATGTGATGCGACAACGCAGAATCGTTTTTTTACTCCAATAGCCAGCGCGATTTGTTTGGGTTGGTGCTGTACAGGAACGGATGCGAATGGTACATGCGCTGAATGACAGCTAGCTGCTGCGAGACCAGCAGGCCTTCTCCAATGAGATCATTCAGATCCTCTTCGAAACGCTCGTGCTCCTCTTCCTGAAATAGGGCGCGGTAAGCCTCAAAGAGGTCGCGAAGCTGGTGGAGTAGTAAAATGAGAAAGCCGAGATCACGGACGCCCAATACGGCGTCATCACTCGCGCCTAGACCTCGATTCTGCTTATTGAGTAGCCGCTCGATGTCACGCAAGTTGTTGCGCAAGAACCTGGCAATTTCACTCGAGTCGTAGTATAGTCGGTCGCTCATGCGCTTATATATCATGTGAAAGGCCGAGGTGACCAGTTTGTACAATCCGCCAAACACGAGAAACGTGGGAATCGTGGCCAGGATCTGCAGGTTCAACTGGTTTGCGTGCATCAACTCGTCGATGGCGCCCATTGCTACCATCAGCTCCTTCTTGATAAATTGCACCTGGATCAGCAGCATGCGGACAATGTCGCCCGTGATCAAATTGCGCACTGCACCGGCCAGCTGCTTCTCGTACTGTAGTGACACCACTGACATGTCCATTTCGTTCGTGATGCGGTCCATGTCAGCCTGTGTGATACTCGGGTTCGTGTCTTTGACGAAATCCGCTAGCATGCGGCGCAAGCTCTGCTTCGTGTCCAGGAGCGCCATTGCATCTTGGATCTCGGGCTTCTGGTTTAGTACCACCTCTACAAAGATAGCTTGAAGTGGCTCAATCATGTGCTCGTTCAGAAAGTCACGCAGGGCCGCACGCATTGCGGCAATGCCACTTCGAAACTCCTTCTGATTATTTACCACCCACGCGCCTCCTGCAGCCAGACAAATGGCGATAGTTGTGACTTGTAGCCAGCGTTGACGGATCTTGGACGGTGGACGACAAGGCGCGAGCACCGTCTCGAAACACCGCGAAAACTGAGTCTGTGCAGTGCGGAACACCGCCAAGTTCTTCTCCACGCGTTGCAGCGAGCGTAGCACGTCGTCATGTGACGTGATACCGTCACTACCTTCGTCAAAGATGCGACAATCTAACACACAGCACAAAGCAATACACATTGTCCGTCAATGCGCAGCTCAACGGTCTTCACGCACGGAATCGACAGCGCACCTGCGTCAGCGTAAAAAGCCGTGTGCACCAGCGGCTCCTGCGACTTGACCGCTCCGCGGCCTTTCCGTGGCGGACTGATCCCGTGCGTACTGTAGACAAGCGCCAGCAGCGCCATGCCTTCCTTCACCCTCGTCTGCAGCTGCTCGCAGTCGATAGCTGCGCTCGTGCACTTCATCGTCAAGTTCTTGAGCACCCCAATCTTTTTCTACGCCCAACACAACAACACACGAACGGCATCAGTCGACATCACACACCACGTACAACAAACACCCGCACGTGCCCACTCCTCCTCCTGCCCCCAATCCCCTATAAAGCCCATCGAATATCCCTATTGCACCCGTAGAACAGCCCAGCAGCAGCAGCATCAGCAGCAGCTCTATCCCCTCGTACCAAATGCGCGTCCAGCGTCTCGCTCAGGCTCCGGATCCGTTCGCCGGCGGTAATCTGCTGTGCCCGCGTGAGGAGCCACTGCATTGGTCCGCGCTGGACGATCTCCCGAACAGTGCACTTGCGCAGGTGTTTCCAGAACACCAGTGCGCGCGGCAGAGCGTCGATCGTGCGCATCACGTGGATCAGCGCCGCGTGCAGTTGGTACGTCGTCACGTGCGCCCACAACAGGCGCACACCGCGTTCGAGCACAGCGCACTCGGTCTGCGTGTACACGACCGTATGACGCGCATCTTCGTTGTCGTCGCTCTCGTCATTCTCGTCGCTTGTATCGAGTCGATGGCGCTGCAGGAGGTCGGCGACGTCAGTCAGCGCCTTTTGGATCGCTGCTGCAGCGCTCGAGGGCACGGGCGCGCTGTACGGCTGCGAGACGAGCGACAGCGCGCGCGACAGCACACGTGCGTGGGGACACCGGTCGTCTGCGAGCGACGCGAGGGCTTCGGCCGCAGCGAGCACGACACTCGCGGCGTCGTGCGGGATGGCTGGATCCATTTACGTATCGATGTGTATCGATGTGCAGCGCTGCGATTGGCTCGCAGTGGCTGTGTGAGGCGGGGGGGCAACTACCTGCGACCGGTCGCTTTGTGAAAGAGAGTGATGGTCGTTGCTGCCATTGCGCGCGGAGTGTCGCACGCGGCTAGAGTGATGGTCACTTCAACTGCGCATCCTCGAGTGCGCAGTCGAACGGCTAGGTGTGCTAATTATAGCGGTTGTTTGATGGGTGGGAGTGATGGTCCGTGCTGCAATTGCGCACTTCGGACCATCGTTTACCGCAGTCGAGAATTCAAGCATAGAGTCGACAAGAGAGAGAGAGAGAGAGAGAGAGGGAGGGTGAGACAGCTCAGCCTGTGCTTCATAGCAGGGATAGAGCGACGACAAGAAAAGAGACACGATGGCGCACGAGCACGCGCCACTCTCCCCCGCAGTTCTACCGCGCTCGACGCCGTACGAGCGCGACATGGAGCACCTCTGGCCAGTAGTGATCGACGTGGACACCGCGCAGCCCACGTGGCACAAGGGTAATAAACGAGGCGACGGCGACGCGCTGCAGTGGACGTACAGCCCTCTGCGCGGCAGGAGGGACGACTGGACGTGCTGCACTAGCACTACTACCACTTGTACGATCGATTATACGGGACGCGTGCCGCCTGTCGAGTCGGCGGAAGCGAAGCGCGCGCGTCGCTCTGCGATCGAAAAGATGTCGCGTCGGAAGCGACAGGAGGCGCTCACGGGTATGCGGCAAGAGGTCCGGTTTCTGGAAAAGAGAGTCGCTGAGCTGACGGTGAGGAGCGCAGGTACGCAACGTGAGGGACGATGGGAGAGCGACGAGCGGCCGCTTGCTGTCGTCCCGATGTACAAGTTGCAGCAAAAGTATATACAGCTCGTGCAGGTCCGACTGGAGCTCGAGCGCGACCGCAGGGAGCTGGGCAAGTCGTTGCTGCAGCAGCGCAAAGGAAGGCGGCAGGAGCACACTGCGAGCGCGTCGACGGCTTATTGCGAGGGAACGGGGCGACGGCTCTGGGAGAGCGGGCGGCCGCTGTGCCCGCCGTCGTTGGCCGTGCGGGTCCGTGAGCTTGCGCTGGACGAGTGTTTCCGTGTCGTGTGTTGCGCGAGTCGCGACATTGAGACGTTCTGTGCGGCGAATAGTCTGAAAAGCACAGGCGCGACGTTCATGGGCTGGACAGACAAGCGCAAGGTCGACCGCGAGTCGCAGACGATGCAGTACTGCTTTACCAAACGCTTTCCGCTCGAAACGCCCGAGCGCTTGCTTGCTGGCGGGTGGCAGGTGTTTTCGAATGGCGACAAGATGCGGGCAATGGCGTTTGACAGCTCCGTGCACACGCGGTTTGAAGTGCTGCAAGTGCTGAATGACAAGCTGATCGTCATCCGTCGCGACCACAAGTTCCCGACCATGGCGCTGACGTTTACCTCGGTCCTGCTCGTTGCTTGGTGGGAGACAGCTACAGGGTACACGTTGTGCAGCCGCACGATTCCAACACCTGAGATTGAAAAGGCGCTGGGACCTGATGAGAACTATTACGATGCTTTCCACTGGTACGTCATCCACGTGGGCTGTGCTTGTGTTGAGACGTTGTGCTTGCTGGTGCACACGTTGCTCTAACATTGGCGGGGCTGTTCCTGTGTTCTTGTGTACGTTTTTTGTACCTACAGGGTTCGCTTTGACCGATTGTTTGACGAGCTGGACAAGCCAGCTGGCTGCGATGTGATGTTTGGAGGGTCTGTCAGAGACCCGAACCAGTTGTATTCGAGACACTGGCTTTTCGAGCTCGTGTGCTGCGTCTTGCGATGGGAACATGCATGCGTCGCTCCGCTCTTGCTGAAACGGATCTGATCGTTGCAAAAACTTTCGACCGTAGTATGTGCAACTGTCTGTGATAATGGAGGCTGGGCTTGAAAGATGCTAGCAAAACACACGGTACAACAACGACGACGTCAAATTGGTGTTCTCTGCACGACATCATGTGATATAGATCAACACAAGAAAATAAGTGTCGTCTGATGTGATGCCAAGCAGTATCTCGGACAAGAGCGTCGAGCGTTTGCAAGACATGTCGCAAATGGGAAGACGGAGTACTGGTGTCAACGACAACGTGTGGCTTGCTCGGTCGAATGACGGGGGGATCGTGCGAAGTCTATAATGCCAGCTTGTCGTGCAGTGTCTTGCGCCGAGCAATCAGAGACTGCTACAAGACGCAACAAAGATGCTTATGCGAACAAAAGATGGTACATGCTCAGCTGTCGCGAAGAAGTTAATGTAAACAAGGATACAGCGTCGACCCAAGCTTCGTGCAAGTATTCACAGAGTGTGCGCATCTTCCACAGCTTTTGCTCGGTGGAAGAGAGTTGCCACCGAGCAGCCGAGAGCCGTATTTTGGTGACGTGCGTGTCATACAAAGCCGTTATCTTGATTGGAAACCACATTCATAGCAGTCGCTCATCGTGCGCCAAGAATGAAGGTTTGACGAAGCAGCGAACACCGTCATTGGTGGCGCCTGCAAAAACTGCTGGTACTTGACAGTGATACGACAACGCGCACTACGTGAGGTCAGACTTTCTTGGGTTTTTTTCGCAAGAGACATGACAAACGAACACGTCCCTCTCGAGTGCTGTATAGGAAGTGCATAGATGCAGAGGGTG
Source organism: Hyaloperonospora brassicae (assembly GCA_947650285.1). Classification (NCBI taxonomy): domain Eukaryota; phylum Oomycota; class Peronosporomycetes; order Peronosporales; family Peronosporaceae; genus Hyaloperonospora; species Hyaloperonospora brassicae. The sequence continues at coordinate 9,485 of CANTFL010000254.1, read as the reverse complement.
ATGCTATTTGCACTCTCGAAAGCATCGAGAATGACACGACTTTGCCACCAAGAGCCAGATACCGTCTCCACGTATGCATCGAATACCGGCAACGCAGCCATGTCTTGATTGCACGTTTATGGGAGTCAACGAGCCGGTACACGTCACCATCGACGAGCGGACGCAATAAAGACTTGGGCTAGACGCAACGTGGTGCGTTACGACGATGCGACGCAGAAGCAAAGTCGGCCGCAAAACTACCGCGTATGTGGCAGAGAAGCTACAGAACCGCGCGGAGCTGAAGTCAGTATCCTGCGTGGACACATGGTGTACCAAAAACGATACTGCGTACACACGAGAAGTGTCACTTCGAAGCTGGCACATGTGCTCAGCAATTCTCTGCATGTCTTGCTTGAGGCAAGCAGACACAAGTTGCTCGTACGTGAGACAGCGTGCTATTGTTGTGCGAAGAGCGAGAATCGAGTGAGCGCCGTCAGGGGACCTCGCGGTCTACAAGTAGTTCGAAGACAGAGGCACCTTTTTGTGTCAGTGTTTTTCTGTTGACGAAAGTGTCAAGACAGGAGGAGTGCATATCTCTGTGCGACATCGAAGATATGTAAAAACACTAGGAGTTCGAATGTATAGACATGGACGCAGTATCCACGAAGACCAACGGATGCTTTCGCGTAGGCCAATACGTCTAGGGTTTGTTGCTAACGTCTTTGCACGTCCAACGTTGGCAAGGTCTGCTCTACGGTCTATATGAGCATCTCTCGGCATATCGACGATTGAATATCTGGGCAGCTGTTGTTCACCCATACATTACCGAAGTGTGGCTATTTACGTGTCGACCCGCGAGTTGTTTAAGGAATCAGTGGCTCGCCAAGATTGTGTAATCATGCTCGACCACGACTTCTTCATTCGTAAAATTGACGCTTCGATAGCTACTAGCATGGATACTCTTTCGGTCTTACGAAATTACTACCATTACGTAGGTTGGCCATCGATGGCACACTTGCTGCTGGCATGCGTCTTGCAGACGATTCTCAGTGCAGAACAGTCTACTCGTGCTATCTTTCACGTCAATTGTAGCGCGGTTGAAACAACATCACGAACAAAATGACTGTATAACGTCACAGACTTTTGTCACCGTCGTCTTGACTACGTATACAGTTTTGGTTGCTGTACCGCCACGCCCCAGCTGCTATGAGACGTGACTGGACGATATTCTCGAGACTGCATTGCTGTAAAAACAGGACTGCATTGCCGATTCTAGAAACCAGAAAAGCAGAACGTGTGGGCGGTACGGCGTATATACCGGTTTCTGACAGCCCCAATGTCCCACCGCCAGTGCTCCTTTCGCAACACCTGACAGGTTTGTTGAAGTCGTCACGTTGCGAGATAAGCACGTGCCAGGTACGACCAATTTGACCAAACCAGCGTAAAGATACATTGCATTAAGCTGAACTCGTGGTCCACCTGTGTGTACACACATACACCCTATTTATCGGTGTCGAGTTGACCGCGTGAGTGCCTCTTACAGTCTAGAAAAAATCCTTCCTGTCAGGTGCAGTGGACCTTTGCCATGTAGCAGCAGGCAACGGCAGACCTGTCGTACGTTTCATTTCAAAAGATAGCGCTTTCTATTTGCATCACAATCGTTTTCACGGACCAGATAGAGCTGTATGCATCAGGTCCAACGATCTTCGACTGTCATACGCTTCATTTCAGAAGATAGCGCTTTGTTTTTGCATCACAATCGTCTTCTTGGACTAGATAAAGCTGCGTCAGGTCCCACGATCTTCTACTGAGCGAGTGCGCTTCACAGCCGAGAAAATCCAGACCGAGCGTGAGCTACGGTAGAATTCAGCAACCACACCTCAGAGATCTTAGTGTCTGTAAGGAGCGCAACAGCGAACATCCGCCCCCCGCCCCGCATCCCTCTGTCTCGTTACTGCTGCTGTTACTTCATGCCGAAATCATGTGCGTTTGCTGGCGACTATTAAATCTGGCAGGCATAAAAAAAGTGGCTGTCCCGCCGTTCTGACAAGAGCGGGCGCACGGTAGGTGTTCTCGGTGCAAAAACAGGTCACAAACCCAGTATTTTGGTCCCGCCTTGGCAGCACCCATTCTATGTATAACCGCACAGAGCAGTATCAAGTCGTTTGTAGTGGGAGTGTTTGTTCGCCCAGCGTCTCACTCTCCAAACTACGCTGGACGCACCACAGGGCTCTACCGCGACTTTCTTGGTAGCGAGCGGGCGACGGCACACAAGTACTACAATTGTTCATTCGTCATCGACTGCTACAACAGCACGACCGCCAGAAAAGGACCACCACCACCACCACTACTACTACTACTACTACTACTACTACTACTACTACTACTACTACTACTACTACTACTACTACTACTACTACTATTGCTACTACTACTACTACATCCACCACCTGCACCACAAGGACCACTACTATTGTACTACTTACTACTTTTGCCGACGACACTACTACTCCTACTACCAAAAAGTACTATTATTGCACGACGCCTCATGGACGCGCTCGAGCTCTCGACGTTACCGCCGCTGTCGCCCACGATCGAGCGCGTCTTCTCCGAGGCATTTGCCGACATGTCCGACCTCGAGGACGACGAAGACGACGATATGGCCCCACTGCGTGTCAAGACGCCGTCCCAACCGCACAAATGGCCGTCCAGCACGGAGCCCACTCACCCAATGGTGCCAACGAAAAATAGTACTCGGACGCACCCGACTACGAGTACTGCGACTACTACGAACAAGTGCGACAAAAGTGGAACTAGTAGCACTGCCAGCAGTGCTCGGACGCTTTCAGTGTTGTCGCCTACGCCGGCGTCAATGGCGTCGGCGCTGCACAACCAGCAGAAGCACAAGAAGGAGATCCGGAACATCAGTCCCAGCGGCAGTAAGAAGCTCCAGACGCTGACCCGCGACGGCGACGAGAAGCGCGCGCGGCGCTCGGCCATTGAGAAGAAGTCCCGTCAGCGACGGCAACAGGTGCTCAAGACAATGCGGGACGAGGTCCAGCAGCTCGAGACGCTGTATCGGGCAATGCTCACGAACAAGACGACGCCGCCATTGAGCAGGCAGTGTCCCTACGTGCGCGACGACAGTCGAGGCACGAGTGCTATTTATATGGACGAGCTCGAAAAAAAGTACTCGGCGCTGTCAATGGTTGCGCATGCACTGGAGGGGGATCAGGAAATGCTGCTGCAGTTGCTGCAACAGCATCAAGATTTTTACGCCACGGTCGAGACGGACCTGGCTGATGGCCAACGAGACGGCGACCACGAGGTGCTGGAGGTGTGGGACACGGGCATCCCGCCCAGTTCGTCGTTTCAGGCCAAGTTTACGAAACTCACCATGGCGGAATGCTACGCCCTCGTGCGGGAATCGTACGAGACGATCCAGCGGTTCCAGAAAACCGAGCACTTCAAGTCCACGGGGGCGAACTTTATGGGCTGGACCGATAAGCGAAAGTATGACGAGAGCTCGGGGACACTGCAGTACGGGTTCACGAAACAGTTCCCGCTGGAGGATGCCGAGGATCTGCTCATGAAGACGTGGGGTATCTTTACCAATGCCCAAAAGTTCAAAGACCTGTCGTTTGACCGCTCGGTTCGATTTCGGTACCAAGTGCTGCAGCGAATGAACGACGACTTGGTCATTATTCGAGGAGATCATCGGATGCCGAATATTGACGCGACGTTTGCGTCGGTGCAGATCCTATTCCGCATGCAGACGCCGATTGGCTTTACACTATGCATGCGCGCGATTCCGTCTCCTGAGATCCTACGAGCGCAGGACTCGCACGAGCACTTCTACAGTGCCTTTCACTGGTAGGCCACTATTTTGTTGCAATTATCGCGATGCCGTCTGACGTGTTGTGTTTTGTGCAGGACGCATTTTAATCATATGTACGACGAGTCCGGCAATCGGGCAGGCTGCGAGTTGATGTCTGCTGGTACCATCCCCGATCAAAGCCAGCTCAAATCCACCTACTGGCTTTTCGAGCTCGTGTGCTCGGCTCTGCGCTGGGAAAATGCTTGTGTTGCGCCTTTGTTTTTGAAACAGATGTGATCGACTGCAGGCTAGAGGTCACGACTTCGCAGTGGTACACTGTTTGTGGTTGTTGTGTAACGATGAACCGACCGTCATTGGCGTTTACTATCGTCCAGCGTGTTCGCCTTCTCTATTGATGTCCCATGACCAGAGACTGTCCGTCCGTGTCACGAGTGCTCCGTGTGGCAGTCCCGCTGTCGATCTCGTACAAAGAGTCCGCAGCTGTTTTGCCGAATGTGGAGGTGGCGATTGTCGTCAGGACGCAGAAGCAGGCGAAGGTGGTGTCGACAAGCCGAAGTGAGACCAAGACGCTACTGAACGATTTGCCAGAGCTAAAGCAGACTAGACGATAGGAAAGGGTCAAGACACAGGGTGCAAAATGTGTGGTGTTCAGTGTGCCGGAAGAAGACAAAACCGCCGGAGAAAGTTTGCGAGGAGGCGACTGAGGATCAAGCGAGAGACTTTTACACGGCAATACACGCAGCTTGTGGCACGAGCACTTGAAGCCGGATGTAGCGACAAAGACACTTTTCGATGTCGACCGCGTGGAGGTGTCGATTTTGCCAGAGCGATGACACGTATCGACGTACGGCAAAGGTGGCCGTGAACGGCGCTGTCAACAGCTACAACTAGATCATGAACCAGCAAGACAGCGTTTCGAGGTACCAAGATTCCCGCTGCGAGCTGGCAGCATGCTACAAGTTTGTGCAAGAACTGATTGGGACTGCTGATGCTTCGGCAACGCTGTCGTGAGTGGTTACCGATACGTACAACATTGCCTTTGCGGTGCACATGCCTTACATATAGGCGTCGACCATGCGCTTATGCTGTTGTGCAGACTGAAGATACGATCCTTACATCATCGGTGCTGTTACCAGTAGTTTCGTCGATGCAGATGTTGTTGCAGACCTTTGTTAATGTATGAGAGTGCAGAATAGCAGCAGGCCACATGCTTTGCGTGATCAATTTTGGCGACTCAGGTATAGGACGATAGGACCACTACGTGCTTGTTGAACGCAACTTCCTCATGCTAAGTAAACGAGACACTAGTTCTACGATGTATTGAATCGACATGTACCAGTCGTGTGCTGTGAAGTTTCGTGACGCATATGGGACTCTATCTGAGCTCGGACTGTGCTAAACAAAGACTCTATCTGACACGGACTTTATCTGACACGGACCCTGTGCATACTTTGGACTAAGATGAGTGGGCCTATGTCAGACCCTATTCATTCTCAACAGCTACCTGCCATTGACGCGGTGACGCGACAATTACTACTACAGTAGTGCTAAAGCTCGCCCATCTTTGCGTAGACACTCTTAATTTGATAGATATGATTCGAGTAAGTTTTCGCTGTACGCCGATTGCTCATCCTTTTGACGAGTGCACAAATCTATTGCATGACACTGTGTCTGGCATCACGACTGGGACAGACCAAGTCGACCATCGTCTCGTTAATTCGCTGTGTTTGACCGCTGCAATTGCTTTGCAATGTCCAAACTCGTAGCAGCGAGTTGCTAGAAGGCGTGCAATCGCGCATAGACGATCGTGAACAGTGTCTTATCCTTCTCAGAGCTGACAAGTTGACTTGCGAGGGTCGAAGGATTCGGTAAAAGAAGCGATACCATCGACAGCGATGTGTGCGCATGTCAACCAGAGATTATGAACAAGAAGAAAGGAGGAACTGGGCCATGCTGGTCATGTCTTTGCATCGGCCAAGTAAAGTGAGCAGATAGTAAGCTGTAGTGCAGGACATTGCTCATTCACCGGAACGCGACGACAGAATCACAAATGCGATCGTTGTGCCCACTACAAAGTCAGGGGCAAGAAGCGCGTCAAAGCTCGTCTACATGGCTCAATGGAAGCAGCAACGTCACGAGAAGAGCAGACAGGATACATCTGCATTCGCCGACATCTCGCACGCACTGCGAGCAGACGGCCATGCTCACGAAGTACGAAACCTCGTTCCGCTGGTCATTTGGCGCTAGGGTCATGATATGCGCAGAGCACTGAAGGCTTGAGCTTATCGTGACTACCCATGCACTGAGAACACACAAGTGCAGCGCCTTTTCTATCATTTATCAATTGCTAAGCTGATGTGCGCTTGCTGTACAACTTGCGTACGGAGTGCATCATCGTCTTTGTGATCGTGCAAGACGTAAGATGTCACTGACCCTGTAGCGATGACCATCGAAGCCATCCCGTGGCGCGATCAACACGTTGCCACATCACGCGGTCACAATCTATTGCATCACGCGGTCACAATCTATTGCATCACGCGGTCACAATCTATTCCTTCGCAGCCGTTCACTTGCCGTGCCGTAATCCATGACAATAGACAGAGACACAAAAATCCAGTCGTCTGCAGGATACTCGCAGGTGCTGCGAATACAGCAGAGCCCCTCTTATCTAATACGATTAAGCAGATGAAACAATATGAAGTAGTAGAGGACATTATGTAGAACGGGCTGGGTAGGCACAGGATCTACCTCGCTTGCCCAATGTCAGGCGGTGAACTTTGAAAACTACAAGAGATTATTAGCTAACGCGGGATTAGCTACCAGGGGTTCTACTGTAAAATACATATATACATACATGTAACCCTCCGAACGACCAGCTCCTGCCCACCGGTATGACCATTCGTAGACCCACTCCGTCCTCATTGGCTTGAAGACAAGTCGTTTTTGCACAACCCATTGTACCAACTGACTCCTTCTTCTGGATTTTTGAGCCAGGGCACTCGGAGCTCGTCATTTACCAATTTCGACTCTCCGCCACAAGCAAAACAAGTAACGCGAGCGAAACAGGTGCAGTGTCTCCCAATCAGTGCCATGGAAGAGTGCGACATGCTCGAGTGCTGCTTGTGCGGGGCACTGTGCGGCGCTTGCTGCGCTGGGGCAGCGGACTCGGGCGGTGGCCGTCGCCGCAACAGCCGCTACTCGGACGAATACCGCAACGGACAGCCCGTGTACGTGCAGCCTGTTGCAGTGCAGCACCAGTCCGGCTATGCTTACCCGTCAGAGTACGCTTCGCCTCTACGCCAGCACGCTTCTCACCAAGATTACGCTTCGCAGCAGCCGTACCCATTAGCGCAGCCGTACCCATTGGCGCAGCCGTACCCAGCAGCGCAGCCGTACCCATCCGAGCAGCCGCATCCATCCCAGCAGCCGCACCCATCTCAGAAGTCGTAATCATCACTGCCGGAGAAAACGCATCATGTTTTGGATATGCTGTGGGGTCTTCACTTCCGATGGAATCAAGAGAGACTGAAGCAGTGGCGGTTTTGCAGCTGTTGTATGGTTCACGAAAGTGTATCTGTTGACGGAGGAGAAGTACAGTGCGTGGTTAACTGCAGCGTCGAAGTCGATGCTTCGATACAATCGGAAGGAACTTTTGGTGGCAATTGACTGCTAATTACTGGCGTTGTCTACAGCTTTTATCCCGCTTAATGCTGCTTTGCTAACGTGTAAATTGATCGGCGACTCTTGTGAAGAGTGTCGACCTTGCCCTGAGTGGTTGATCCCATTACTTTACGTCGCTTCAAATTAGTATCGTACTGCTTGTTTTCAGTGTTTGCATGTCAACGCGGTAGTTTTTCCTTCGGTTTCACTCTAGTATAAACGCTTTTACAGCCAATCAGTCTAATCACGCCTCCTCTGTTTATACGTCTCACGTAAACGTTATTGTACCCTACTTGTATTCGAGTACGTACAGATTGATATGGAAATAGTAAAACCCGTATCCGTACCATTGTATCCAGCTTGTAATGAATGTAGTGAATAAGAGTGTGGCCAAATTGCGTAAGCAACAACGTCTCGAGGATAATATGCCAGTGCACGATGCTTGCTAGCATTGTGATGACATGGTGTCTCGTGACGACGAATCGATTGGAATCAGCGTCAAGCATCTCATTTGCTCTTTACCTTCATCTCCAATCGATGGATGGGACACCATCCCGCCCTATAGCACTTAGACTAGCATGGGGTGAACCCGCAACTCACTCTCTCCAATAAGAATAACACGACTATTTTCCATTACGCCTCCCTTGGAGCAAACACGTTGAACTCTGACTAACCTGTACGCACACCGACCATCTCGGAAACCTGACGAAGTGACTTATAACCATGTGGCTTGTGACAGCAATAGCGGAGTTTCGTCACCACGAACTGGTTCCACCTCCCCTTTTCTGCTGCACTCGTTCTCATACACGTTAATAGCGCAGCTCAATGTGCCATGTTCTTCTGCTGTCGATTGCGCATTGTTGCCACCACGAAGACACAAAATGCATGACGATACCGCATTGTCGGGGTAAAGTGTGTAAACACCTCTGAGATGATATTCCATTCAGCCGTAGTTTCCATCATAGCGTCATGCGCAGCAATGTACTCGGACTTTGCCATCGAATAAACAACGATTAAATGACGTTAAGAGGCCCACGCTACTGCGACCGCCTGCCAACTTCAACAAACTAAGTGCTCTTTCGATGCTTCGGATCAGGGGCCCAGTCGCTGTCGCGAAATCCATTCACGATGATGCCACATTGTGAGGGTCGCTATCGTGCATTTGATGATGACATTATGCGTTTGAGATCTTGCCAGTGTCTTGGACATGGATCCGCTGCTGTATGGTGATTATGAGACTTGGTAGCTGCATCGACGCATGAATGAAAGCCCAATATCGGGCTCCTCAGTTTATGCAATGCGCTACAGAATGGGGTCACACACTTCATGTACTCGTCGTGCTGCCAACAATCTTCACACGTACTTTCCTTAGCTTCAAACCTACAGTACGGACAGGAATGATATAGCCACCTATAGTCTTACAATGTTGAATCAAGTACTCCGAGTTTTAGAGAAACAAATTGTACCAACATGTAGCCCTCAAAACGCGGAGCATGACGATTCTTTTTCTTAAAGTTCCGACTGTTTGATCAAAAGTTATGATCCTGAATGTGTAAAGTTTACGATAACAATGAAGTAGCCACCAAAAAGAAAAACGGATTATCCTCTCGACCTTAGCGTTGCTAGGAGTCCCTCATAGTCAACCTTGTTACTACGGTTTTTAAGCCCTTCCACGCACCGATTGTGCATCATATGGGCAAGCTTTGGAGGTAAGCGGCGCCAATTTCTCTCCAGCACTTTAAAATGCACTCGATCAGCTCAGTTCGCGACCAAAACGGCCGCCCATTCTTATATACGGCCCTGGCAAGCACTTCCAATAAGTTTTCAATCGGGTTTGAGTCCGGCAAATTCTCTGGCCAACCGAAAACAGAAAAAGTCTGGTCCGCATACCACGCCTTCGTATACCGAGATTAGTGTATCGACGCGTTATCCTGCTGATAGTCCGTCCATTCACGCTTAAGGCGCTTAGTTTTCCAGTGTACTTCCGTACTTTTCGCCGTTTTGTTTC